>JAFMSR010000015.1:8237330-8250742 GCA_022818135.1 Saxidomus purpurata
CTAGTAAAACTTCTACAAAATCCCTTCTCCTGTTTGTGGCTTCTTAATGATTTGATAAACGTCAATACTTCTTTTGTTCTTTTAACTTTTTCTTTAGCATTCCTACTCGTAGACGTATTTTGTGTGTGTGCTAACTAATTCTTGGCGCGCATCCTTTAGAAATGGCCCGTATACGGTATTTGATCTAGTAGTCCTCGTGGGTTAAATGGAAGTAAACTACATGTCGTATCAGTTTATAAATAAAGATCTGTAAAAACTCAAAAAACATAATACTATATTCACTCGGGGTTATGGTAGAATGTTCTGTAGAATACAGGCAAAAGTAACGTATACATACCTGGATCAAATTGTATCGATCAGACAGTAGCCAAAAATAATTCCAAGCAGCAAAACTGCGGAACTCTCCACATTACGTTTTAGTATTCCTCAGACTGTAATAGTATTTAAGCACATTTATCAATTATTGAGATTTGCTATGTGTTTGAATACTTTTATTATTGTGATTGAAATTAAAATATCTTGCACAATTGTACAAAGGGTAACACATCTAGTGGTATTTAGTAGTTTGAAATTCTAATGCATGAAAGGTAATAATCACTCTACATCCAAATGTAACTCCATTTAATAGAGAAATTAATCAATAGTAAATACTGTCTCATAATAAATGAGAAGCAAAAAGTACTGTGAATATTCTGCCACTTTTAATCAAAAAGCAAAATATTTTACAATTTGACAGGCACTCAACCGTTTAGTGAATAAAGTATAGAAGTACATATACACAGCTGAACGTGTTTACCTCAATAGATTGCCCGACAGTATTTATATCCGGTACAAAATAGGAGGGAATGTAAAGAATCTGATTAACTTAAATTTTGTTTTGCATTCGTTACCACATTTAGTGTTACGCCTGATAAACGGCATAACATTAATCAAATAGTTCTTGCCATATATAATGGGTAATGATGTTTCCATTCACTCACTACGGCTTATTTCTCGCTGTACAGGGAATGATAAACTGTTGACAAATCTTTGTTTTTGCATATCACAAAGGCAATTTTCTTTTATTTATAGTGATTTTCTCCACTATTTATCAAATGTAATAAAAATGGCCAATCATCTGGCACTTTCTTTTTCATAGTAGATACGCTAAGTCGAAAAGTACGTCTAACCCCCATTTTAGTATCTAACTCGGATTTATGCACAGGAGAAGATTTACAGGTAGAGGGCTATTCTTAAAAATAGATTCACTGATAAGCAATGACCAGTACAACCGTTACTAGTCGTACTACCTTATCACTGATAGTTAAAATAGTGTACATGATGAGAATGGATGTTTATAATATAGCAAATAGAAAATAAAAATGCACTACAAAACATTATTGTTATACTGTTTGCACACAGACTACTGAATATATATGGAAAGGTGTATTTTATACCCTTTCCACACCAAAACCAAAAGAAACATACTGAACACATCCCATTCCTGCCATTATACCCCCAACACAGTAAATATTATTTGAGATACTGTAAAATATAATTGAACAGATTGTTTGCTTTTGTCTTCCATCTGTAATCATATTGAAATATGAACTATGAACAGCTGATAGAAAATAGGCTCAATAATAAATTAAGAATACATGTTTATATCTAAAATAATGAGAGTTGAATCAGTGTCAAAGAGGACATTATTTGGTGCCCTCATGGGCAGTAGTGGGATCCACCTTACGATCGAATATCTCCCGTGCGATCCCCCACCAAGGCCGTGGTGGTAGTCCTTAGGCATAACACACTTAATCCCGCAATGTCTTCTCTTTAGAGTTTGATTCCATCTGGAGCGATTCTGAGATCAATTAGTTAAGTTATCAAACTCGCTAGTCAAGAATGGGTAGATTTGTCTAAAGAAATCATCATCTAAACATAGATGTTTTGCATTTGACATGCACTTAATTTACATGCTGCTTCCCCCCACCGTAAATCATGAAGAATCTGCTCAACCATGCAGTCTTGCTCTTTTTCAAATAAATTGTCAGTGAGCATCTCATTAAAATCAATAGCATCATTTAAAATAAATAATGACTGGCTTCTTTTGATATTGAGCAATGCCAGTGTTGATTATTGTTTTATCAGTATTTATAAGAGGTCCTGGTGATATATACCATGCGATCCACATAGGGTATTCGTTTACAAAACAGATTAGACACAAAGTTTTCAGCGCTGTCGTGCAAGTTGCTGAATAATATTGAAAACGCAAATAAAGACACTGTTGTCACACCAAAATACCGGTAGTCCAAAGTGAAAAGCCTGAAATCCAATTGAGTTATCATTTGAAGAACTGCATTTCTTAGGTACCCGTGTGAGGAAGAACCCTCATCCCCAAAAGGCCCTCTTCAACTCTGGAAATTCAACATACTGATACATTATTTTTTTTTTTTTAATTCCACCAGTATACTTGATTGTTTTGTTTTAAATATCAGTCTAACGGGACCAGGATTGGGGAGGGGCCTCTGAACTCTGCTGCAATGAAGAAAATTCGCAAAGAAAACAAGCTTGTCTTAACATCAACGAAACTGAAACAAAATTTTCCAAACAAAGACTTGGATTACAGGTTTTGAATATAAGTGCTAGCATGGCGTATAGGGGTTAAAGTAAGTGAATTGTACCCAGCCATAAAGGAAATAGCATTTATTTTCAAAGTTTTTGTAGATACACATAAATTGTATATGATTTATGTTTTCATAACAATCAAAACCAAAACATTAGTAAATCCTTAATTATTGTAGATTTTGTGTAAAGACATAATTTCTGTTAACTTTATAGAGAGAATCTTATCTGTAGCAGACATTGTTTACATCTGAATGTACGATTTCTAAGAAATTGTATCACGTGATACACTTATCAGCTAACGATGACGTACCTGTAAATCTCTCCTATTTAATTAAGAGTCCTGATATTCAAATTTTTCAAGGGGATGCATTGTCCTAGAATACTGAAATAGTCTTTCGACAGTCATCGAATTTTTCAATCTAATTATTTAATCTGAGTATCACACTATTTCAAGCGATTATTGTATTACAGATATAACAAGTCGGATATAGCGAAATTCCGGATATAAGGACACATTTTCGGGGCCCGATTTATTCCCTTCTTTATTAATAGAAATTGCTTATGGATATAACATATCCGGATATAAAAACAAATTGTGGTGGTCTCAAAGAGCTGATCATTATATGTATTACAGAGTTTACTGTATAATATCCGTATGATGGCACCTACATGCCATATCTCAATAAAATGAACAGTGTATGTAATGCAATTTTCAACTTTGAGCCGTCAGTCCGTTAGCATTGTTTGGTTTTTAAACAGTTACATCGGTGCATGTGTTTCAAAATGGCGCGTCAAAACAAATATTTAAGACTATTTCAATAAAGAATCTATCAGAGGAGAAACAAAGTGCACTACACTATCGTTTAAAATATATTTCAAAAATGTTAATTGTACATGAGCCTAAGAAAAGCTTTCTTTTTGATAATAAGAACCAAAATCAATACCGATCAATCAGTATCCATTTTCTCACTAAACCTTAACCATTGGCAAGTGTTTTCATATATATAAATATGCATCATCGGAACCCCCGTCAAACGAAGCATAGTGCAAAGAGAGGAACGTGAGTATTCGACGATTATAAATATATAATACATAATTTATCTTAAAGAGTTTGCTTTTGAGACTGTAAGATTTGCGTGTGCATATGATATGCAGCCATTCAAGCAGCATTGGGGCACAATATTCACGGGGACCAGTAGGTAACTTTTGAAGATGCGTGCATATTTACATATTCAAGTCTGAAAACAATTATCTAACAAACAGCCTTATATATATAATTTGCATTTAAATTATATAACCTCAACTCTGATTATTATAGTCTGTCTCCTTTTTTGTCGTGATATTCTATCATTAAAAGCGTCTTTGTGTAATCAGAAATAAATTAATAGAATGTGTTATCTAAACAAAATTCGCTATCATGAAAGAGGATGTATGATTAAAATCTCTTTTCGACAATAACTTTATATGGTTTGTAGGTAAGCCCAAACGCTGAACCAGTTCTCGTAAAGTCTGGACACTTTCCTGATACCATTCGCCATCGATATCGCTGCATCAAACTTGCAAATATCAAGTGAAGTGAAGGTTTAGAAAAGAATTCTCCAATGCAGCTTCTTGTGCCAGCTGAAAATGGAAGCCAGTTATTTGGTTTAGGGCCAAGTTTTCCATTTCCATCTAGGTATCTTTCTGGAATAAAGCGGTCAACGTCCTCCCAAGCATCTGGATCATGATGAAGTCCCCATTGATTGATCATAACGAGCGTTCCTTTAGGGATTTTGTAGCCGGCTGAAAAGGAAAATGTACTTGAATTACGACTGCACCTATATTATTAATCATCAAACATATATGTTAAAATGTGTAAACACAGGAATAATGATGTGTCTTAATACTGTTTATAAATTACTGTATGAACAAAATGCTTTAAATTGCCTACATCAACATATGCACCGATTATTGCAGGTTGAAAGCGACAGGAAAAGTCGGCGTCTCTTAATTAAGATCGATTAAGCAGAACTTGTGTTGATCTTAACAGTGAGTATACTTCTGCAATATGCAATTTCCGTTTTCCCTACAAAGTGAGTTGCTTATTTGTTTCAATGCCTTTCAATTGATCGAAATACTTTACAAGATAGTGCTACTTACTTAGTGTTAGCTGTTTGTATTTATTCAAATTTGATTTTGGCAATTTCAGGGCGGCTTTGTAGTGTAAAACTATATATTACACTATAGGTTCGAAATTCGATATAACTTTTTTTTTCTTTTTGACTATTTTAGTTTGGCGAATCTGATAACAAAGATATGATATAGCCGTTAGAAATCATGCTTTAATGTATCAATATTCGTTATGTATTGGACCTTATTTTACCAGTCAAAAGTATTAGAGGTGTTCCTTCTTTGAAAGATCATGTACTTACCAATTTCTGTGTCACATGTTGTCAAATGTTGAAAGCCTAACGGTAGAACCGATACCAGTCGCATGCTCTCGTAAAGAACAGCCTCTGTGTAGGCCAGATTTGGCCGATCATTCACATCCGGTAGTCTTTCCTTACCTTTACATAGAAAAGTTACAGATCTATATGACAACAATTATCATATATGGTTGGTCGTACGACAGATGGTCGGATTGAGATAATAGGAGTCAATCTTAACTTCAAGATAAATAATAGTTTTATGAAAATAAGATTAAAGGTTTTATAAGAAGCCGCTTCTCAACAATAACTTTTGGAAGCAATCAGGACAATTGTTCAATGTATTATCATAAACCTATCAATGTTCTGTCAAAAATTCGGCTCTACTATTTATTCTTTATTCGACCATCGGCATGCCAGAAAATCCGAATTATATAAACGTGAAATCCGCACAGTGCATTTTTTTTTTGTAATAGTGCATTCAATTGGCCCCAAAAGACACGTGTCACTAATAAAGTCGTTTTTAATTATGTCGTTACCACTTGTTTATACGTTGTCGTCAATAAAAGAACGTCCCACACAATGCATATTTCGCGCTAAAATGTAAATTCGTGGAAGGGTGATTAAAGCGTTATTAGTATAGTTACACGAGCCTGATTGGCTCACGGTACGGTCGCATCATACCCGTGCTACGCACTCATTTGATCCGACGCAATCCCGTATTCTGGCTTACATTACTATACGTTTAACCCTTTCATACGGTGTTTAAAACACATACATAGTACAAAAACGTATGTAAATGCATGTTTCTGATTACACAATTACATAAAGAACAGACGTGTAGGTCAAACGAGTCAAAAAAAGTTTTTACAATATGACAGTATTTAATTATAAAAATATTTATTCTTTTTTGATTGAGATTATACTTTATAATTTCAAAAATTTATTTGTTCTAGCTTCTTGACAGTTGTATGATCAAATTACTTGACAGTTAGTTTCGTAAGCGACTCACCAACAACTCTGTCTATCTCCTCCTGGACCTTTTCTTGCATATCATGGAACGCTATCATGTGAAGGATGACGCCTTTTATAGTCAGTCTTAGTGTATCTATACCACCTACAGTCGACAAAATAAAAACTATCCAGCTAATGTTTAGTTTTGATTATACTACCAATTAAACTAAGTTAAACCAACGTGATATATTGTGTATTACAATATAAAAGAAGGTAACCATGTATCTTTGCTCTATGAATTACTGAAGTAACGGGATAAAACACGTACAAATTATAACTTACAAATATATTTACCAAAAAACATATCACCCAGGATTTGTACGAGATGGTCTTCTGTCAATGAAGTAAAATCATCAATGGCTTCCTCTTCCATTATTTCCTGTCTTGCAAGCAGAAGTGTGTCCGTGAAGTGTCGGATATTATCTACAATTTATTTTCAAAAACACTGACAATCATATGTTAATTAGTGCCTTATCGCCTTACAACAGTTTTCAGCAGTAGTTCAGTTGTTTAAAAACGGTCATTTGACCTTACCGCCGTTCCTTTCAAAGTCCAGCCCTATACCTTTATCCACTGTACCAAACAGTTGGCAAATATGTTCAGTAGATTATATTACTGCTTAAAGCAGCTCGCTCTCAGATTTCCGTGAAAGAATTAAATTCTTCGAACTGTCTGAAATTAATATATTTTAGGACTAATGATCAAATAAAAAGGTTCTAGAATAATTTTTTGTAATGCGTTTCTGTATATTTTTAATACCGCGATACAATCACTTTTGAAATTCCAAATAAAAACATAAAGTGTAGCGGTACCATTTAAATAATCGCATCAACATTTTCAACATATTTTTCAAATCGCATTTTTACTTGTGTTGTTGAATCTAGCAATTACTCTTACATTTTAAACTTAAGTATATCATTTTGGGGATTTACAGTTGTAATTTACTACGTTGTGCAAAACTTATAATCCCTTCCTTATACTAGAATTTCAAAGAAGAGAAAGACTACAATTTAATGAAATGATGGTATTTTGAAAGAAAATCATTTCTACCTTTATCAAACGATTTCTCGGCTGCTTTCAGTTTTGTTCTGATAAAGTCCTCCATCATTTCCTTTGTAAAGATTTCAAAATCTTTAAATGCATCGGTTTTGTACACATATTTCAGGCCCGGAATAAAATCCTCCCACGGACCAACTCCATAGCTTAGAACTATTGTGTCTCTTCTCTCCAAAACATATTTTAACTCACTGTCATTAGAGTCAAACCTGCAATTAGAACTAGATATTTACAGTGAGTTCTTCTGGTTTGATAGTATTTCCTCTTGATATTGGTTTGTAAAACATATGGTTTTCGTTTTCTTGGAAAACGTGTATCCAAAAACTAAAAAAGAATTTTACAAGAAACTTGATATATTTCAATTATGCCATAAGTATTACATTCACTTTAAATTTACTGACATAGTAAAACAAATTTACTGATAAGATACTGATAAAATTATATTCTCTCTACCAAACATGCATCTCTTTTGTACTCAATTTCATTGAAAACAAACTGCACGATATCTTAAACATGTTCTTATCAATTTATAAAGCAAATGAATGGTTAAGGTACAAATAAAAGTCATTTCCATCGGTAAAACATCTTTCTTGGTAAAATAAGAGCTACTTGTGATTGTGTTCATTAGACTACAAAACACACAAATAGTTAAGAGCAAAAATTATTCTATTCGAGTGTTGGTATGTGTATGACAAGTATGTGGAAAAATTTGGTCTTGCCTTGAAATAATTAGTTATCTTTTTTAAACTGTTTTTCAGATCCCCCGACAACGGAAAACAAAAAGAAGCGTACATATTCAGAATGATATTGAGTAATATCAAAATCAAGCGAGAAGTTTTATGCGTTTAGGAAAACACCGATCAAGGAAATATCCGCGTACCGGTAGCAATCACATACTGGTCCAGTATTTCTATACTTACTTTCCTCCAAAACATAGTCCACACAAAATGTTGCCGATTATATAGTTAATGATTTGCATTGGGTCAAACTCTCCTGTAAGTTTGCCTATTTCAGCAAATGCAATTTCCATCGCGCCATGAATCCGTTCTGTTAAAGCATTGCCCGTCATGTAGTGCCTGATGTGAAAGTGGAAAAAAATGTTAGTCTAAGAATAACAGCTTTTCATCTCGTTTCAAACAGTTTTAAAAGGAATACTCTTTTCAAGGTTTGATGTCCATAATTAACTTTTGGATTTTATACTTAAACATTTAAGATCATGTTTCAAAAGATGAAAGAGTTTATTACTTTATCACTATTGTGTCAAATAATTAAAATGCTGCCAGAGTCTTATGAAACACAAACAATTTGTCGTTTTGTGACAATGGTTGATTATAAATATTTACCGTAAAGCTTTCGATGCAAACCTCCTTTGCAGCTTCCATTGTGGGCCATAACGTGCTGAAGTTATGTTTTTTCCTCCGAACGTTAACAGATCAACTAAATATTTAAACGCAAATTTGATTTGTAACAACAATACAAGTGTTAGTCAATATCAACATACAAATGGTAAAAAGGGAAATTCCAAGATCATAATTGCTGAGAATCACGACGCACGATAATATGCACATATAAAAAGGGGTCAATCATTTAGCGTCCCTAATCACTCCACCACGGAGCTTTATATGAATCCCCTTAACCACACTGCATAGGTAAAAACGTCACTCACACCTAAGACCGTGAGTAAGTGACCTACTTTTGGAATCCTATCAGTTTTTTTTTTCATTTATTTATTTTTGGGTAACACTGCATTAATACAGTATAGGTAATATCTACCAATTTCGATAATAAAATTATATTAGACAGAAGGTGTTAAGAAAGCATGTCGGGGGTCACTGCAAATTTCAGAAACGCTTCTCAGTGTTACCTACCAAACTAGAGATTAACTGGTTAGATATCATGAGGAAGTTTCACGTGTATCGGTGCTATACACCGGGCATGTAAAATAACCAAGGAGTATATTCGTAAAATAGCTAGGGTCTTTTACTCGGATTCCCGTGTATCTGTATCTGTCTCTCTTCAACCTGCGCTTGTCGGGAGTATTAACAAGTTCACACTGGGAGAAGTCCCAGGGTCGGCCGGGACTTATAAACAATAAAAAAAAGCATGCTTGGTCAAAACTATATACCAACGAGAGATGGACCTCTATCCAAACCAAGAAACGAAACGAATGTCCTATTTTGGCGTAGTTGAGATCATTCATATATTTTTAATGTTTTATTCTAATTTATTATGTTACTTGTTGATGTTGATATTTCGGACGATACCGGAAGTGCAGTAAATTGAACTGCGATTTGTTCCCGTACCGTGATTTCATTCATAACAATGCCAATACAAACGTATTAACGCGTGTACACATGTAAATTTGTGTGAAAATAACGCAGGATGAGATTTCAACAGCCAAACATACGCTCAAATCCTTTTTTACTTATATAAGAGAAATTGTCAATAGTGTTAGAATAGAAATAATAACTAATTGCAATATCCATATTCACAAAGCCTAACACGAATGGAGTCAGTGAAAGCATAAGTGTTGTAGAATTAAAAGGCCACGTTTGTTATTATAAGACTGGTACCTGAAACTGATGTCGTACGTCCAGCAAAATCAATCCCTTTTTTCACAAGAGCCTCAAGTGCTGGATCTATTGCATTCACTATGATTAATGGCGTTGGGCCTGAAAAGAAAGTTACTACCTGGTAAATTAAGCTTTTAAGACAACTCGCTATCAGTTCAGACATGTAAACATACATCTTACACATTTACACTAACATCTTTATAACCTGTGCATTGTGGGAGGGTTAGAGTTTGGCTTGACCGTACGTCTAAAGATGCATGTTCCGAAATGTTCGTCATTGTTTTAAACCACCGGACAATTTACCTAATTCTTTCACAGATGTGATGTTGTCTAAATAGTTGTAATTCTGGTCGTGTGTTGTTTTAAAATTGTCCTTGCTTCATCAAATTTCATTGAAATTTCCTTGACAGGGAAATTGTTTTTAAATTGGATGGGATTATTGTCAAGATTTTCATCTACTGTATATAAAGTATATTTAAAATTCTTACAAGGCGGCTACTTTTCCTATACAAACATGGGAGGAAAGCCTGTTTTTTATATTGCGATAAAATACAGCACGTTTTTCCAAGGACGACATGCCTTAAATGACATAACTACGTGACGTATGTCAACGCGTCCAATCGTATTTTGCGTTTTAAGGTTACAATCATGTACTAGTACTACGCGTTAAATAAAGTTCGGGATAGTTTTCAAAGAAAATAAAGTGTAAGAATCGAAATAATAAATTGTTCCCAATATTTCATCGTTGAATAAAATACAGTCAGACGTTTGGTCAGCACGAGTGATTTAATTTTTTGCATCCAAACGTCTGACTGTATTTCATTCAACGATAAAATACAGGGAGGCATTTATCATTTCTTAAGTTATACTACTAATAATATCACTAAATGATAGCTTTAAGATACAGAAACAAAGAAACCAATATATGTATTAAAAATATCACAAAAACATGTTGATTGCCAAGCATTGTTTTATTTTAATTTCTAGCGACCATCTTTTTTTACAAAGGTAAAACTAACCGAAATGTTTTGTGCCTTGCTGCAAACAGACAAAAAGATTAAGGTTCATATCTCTGCAGTTTTACAAAAGTGGCACTTTATTCTTGTCAAAGTCTGAATTATATAATATGCTTTTGTCAATTATTAAATATTACATGAACTTACTTTCTAAGAATTAAAACCTGTCATCGGTTAAGTATTGGACCTTTTAATGCCTGCAAAGAATTTGATAAGTAGAAAAGCTTTATGCATACTACCGTCACTATTTCGATTTCAATAGAAAAAAGAATGTTGTTTTTTTAGACCAAAACATATGTCTCCTTCCATACTTTTTCATTATTCCAATACATATAATGTGGGAGAGACATATTGTTTTGACAGGGTTTCTGTCCTTCTGCCTATCAGTATGTCCGGCCTGGTCAATATATGGTTAACTTAGACTAACTTGTACAAATTATGACTCAAACCAAAATACCAAAGCGAACTGTTATCACTGGCCCGTATTTCTTTGACCATTCAAATGCTTGTTCGTGTAGATTCGCTCTGTCGACTTCTAAAACAAAAGATATATTTTGATATATATATGACATACTTATACGTATGTCAAATAAATTTACATTCACACGACCGTTGTTTCAGAATGTATCGTTTTTATTTTCTTTTGGTGATTGTAAATGAAAGCCTTAATTACAAATTGTGTTTATTTGTCTTTAGTACATTTTCTTTTCTTTTGCTCTGTTTTTACAGGAGTTGCTTCGTACTTCTACGACATTGGTTGTAAAGGACTGTATATTTTCATAGTGTAGAGTATAAAGTATAACTCCTTTTATCCCGTTCATAACGTTTTTGCTTCAGAAATGAAAATGTTGCTACTGGTGAAACTTATGTTTGCTTTAACAAGTGCTACACAGTGTTTTAACATCATTACTGATAAAAGTAAAACATGTTTTCGTTTTTCTTACGTAAAGCGTTGCCAAGAATAGGAAGTCCTCCTGGACCCGGTGGATAATTGTACCTCCGACGTTTCAAAAGCCAGTAAATAACCAGACAAGTTACCAGCCCAGCAATGCAAGAGCTAAATGAGGACCCAGATAGGAGGAACTCAAGCATATCTAGTTTTCAAAACGTAGAAATTGATTTCCTATTAATACTGCCTGCAAAAGAAAACCATATGTCATATATTGTACGATGCACACATGACTTTGTGCAGTACAGTTACACATGACTTTGTGCAGTACAGTTACACATGACTTTGTGCAGTACAGTTACACATGACTTTGTGCAGTACAGATACACATGACTTTTGTGCAGTACAGTTACACATGCACTGTATTTTAAGCATATCAGTACAAGAGAAACGTGTTTACATAAGCAGTGCATTTAAGAATACCAGAGCCATGACAGTTTAAATTGAATACCGTCACAAAACAACAGCCTGTGCTATAGTGTCTTTTTAAAAAGCTGACTACCGGTAAGTTAAAATGAACGTTATGTTAAGTAAGAACTGCAAACAAGAGCTGTCACTTGTAAGTGGCAAATGTCTACGAAGTATTGTCTAACAGTCTGTGACCTTGACCTTTATCTCCATGTGCTGAAAATCTGTGCCAATTTATTTTTAAATCTACAACTACAACTACAAATATTATATTGCATTAAAATATAACATATTTTATAGCAATTACAATACATATATATAAGACAAAAGACATGCATTTTCAGATGAGCACATGATGTTATTGTAAATATGTATATCAATTTTAGTTCCTAGTTAAATTTGCATAGTAAATGTATTTCGACAAATTATAAACAACATTTTTCGATCTTACAGACATTAAATTAGTAAATTTCTGCTTTGTTGGCCATGTAGAATAGTGCCGTTTTATGAATTTTGATCTGAGTTCCGAATATTTAGGGCAAATCAGTAAAAAATAATACTCGTTCTCTATTTAAAATACTTAAATGTCATAGTGTAATCAACCAACAATCAATCAAAACTGTCGATCACACCTAATTGGTAATTGCAAGATTTGGGCAGTACTTTCCACATTATAACTATTATTATCTTGGCATTTACCCTTTCAAAAATTAAAAGGGTGCAGCTAATGGTGCTTTTAAATACAAGACCAGCAACAATTTGCCAGCAGACAGAAAAAACTTTCATTTTTATCATAATAACTGAACAGTTTCATTTTTATTTTCCAAAACACTGCAACAATAGAGTCTATACTTATTATTATCCTAAAAATGTAGATATGAAATCCATATGCAGATAATTCAAAACATTAGGCAAGGTAGAGTTATGATTATATGTTTAACTGCACTTCCCCTCATTATGCTCTATCACTGTATGAAGTTTCAAGTAAGTCTTTTTAGTACTTTGTGATTTATGCCCCGGAAAAGAAAAATCAAATACATGTAACAAAGGGTGATAATTCAATAATAAAGCAAAATAGAGTTATGGATCTTGGCACTCCCCTCTTCTCATTGTGGTATTGTGTATAAAGTTTCAAGTAGTTCCCTTCAGTAGGTTTAGAGTTATGCTCCGGACAAGTATAACAAAGGGGGTAATTGAAAAAAAAAGCAAAATAGATATATGCTTCTTAAGCACTGCACTTTCCCTCATTGTGATCTATCACTGTATTAAAATCAGGAATTCCGTTCAGTACTTTTTAAAATTATGCTCCGGACAAGAAAAATCAAGTAAATGTAACAATGGGGGCGGGGTGCGGTAATAAAACATTAGATAAGGAAAGTTATGCTTC
>JAFMSR010000015.1:8251242-8281791 GCA_022818135.1 Saxidomus purpurata
CCGTTTCTCGTTAAATAACGTTGACTGTTTCACCTAAAGGTAAGGGTTAAGTAAGACGTTATACACATTGTCTTATAGCTTCTGGAAAAAATGTCTGGTGTGTGTCGTTTTCAAAAAGAGTGACTCATTTACAAGAATAAGTTGTTTTGACTAAAATAATTGATTTTGAAAAAAAACACTTTACATCACACAATGCAATTGTATACAAAGTATATGGAAGTATATGTTGTTATGGGCTGGTGGCCTAAAGGCAAATAGAATGTTTGAGTTTGACTCATTCTTCTACTTTTTAAGTCATTCAGAAGACCATTTTAAAGAAATAGTGCAAAACATATTATGCAACTTAACAGACACGAAACATGCATCTACTGTAGCATGATATTCTTTGAGATGCAAATACATTCATACATACTGTATGTAGAAATTTGCCTAAATAGTTATCGCAACAAACTGTGAAGTACAAAATGTATGTGTTTATGAGATAAATTTTCATTCTATATCTATTTTTTGCAGATTGATGTGCCACATGATGTATTACATTTTTACGAGTGATCATTTATGACCATGAAATAAGTTTTGTTGATATCTATATGACCAGTACACCCCGCTCCCTTCACCCCATTACTATATGCACTTTCAAAGAATCTTGTTAATACTTTTTTGTATATTTGTAGTTTTCATTAGACACTCTGGACAAATAAAAGGTAACAGATAGTTCAATAGACCGAGGACGAAGTCTGGGGTCAATATAATGTTTTCACAGGTCCACGAAACTACGTATTGACCGAAATATTAGACTACAATTATAATACAATTATAGACTAATGTTGAGGTCAATATATAGTTCTGCAGACCTGTTAAAATGGTCTGCAAAACTATATATTGATCTCATCATTAGTCTAAAATTATTTTATCATTTACCTCATAAAAATCGGTGAAAATTACGCGAAAATATAATAGAAATGACGACCTATAATCCATGCAGGTCTACACATTATTTTCCAGGTCTACGCATACTTTTGCAGACTTGGCACGTTAGCGCTATTGGTCAATCAGGATTAAGTATTATATCGTATACCTCATAAAGAGTAGTGAAATGACGTTTTAAAAATCCATGCAGGTCTACACATCATTTTCAAGGTCTACACAAACTTTTGCGGACCCGGCACGGGAGCGCTATCGGCCAATCAGGATTAAGTATTTATGACAGGTATACGATATAAATTCGTAAACATTATCGATCTTTAAGAGTGTTATTGCAAACGTGTTAAACATATGTGTCATGTATTTGCAATTAAAACCATACACTGCAGTTTCAATTTATTGATTCTCTTTTCTATAACCTTTATCGTGATGTAATCACAAGTTAGACAAGTTATTAAGTCGGGCAATGTGGATATTTATACGATAATAACTGTAGTATACAGTTTGAAGTTTGAGTTATGTAAGGGTAGTTTCCGTTGATGTTATATTTTGCATTTTATATCAATGTTTTATTTTAGCGACTGCTGTGTAAAAACACGCCAACATTTGGCGCTGCAGATTTAATGAGCCATACAGCATATCGTCCTAAGCATGAATTTATGGTTTTTCATTATCATACTTGCTCCTCAAGTATTGCTTCTTGCTTCTGGTAAAGTCTAAGGAATAATGGCTATCCTGATGGTACCAGTCTTATGCTTACTAATATGTGTACGACACTATGCCTTGCTGAAAGCATAACTGCAGCCTAATGCTTCCCGTAAGCTCATTCAGTGCGAGATGCTCTCCCATTGATGATAATATCAATCATACAAATTATATCCTAACGAACACATGTATGACACACAACTTGAATAATCTAAATACATTGTATATGTTTTAAACTATTGATTATTGAATCCATTCAGCAATAGTTTATTAAATAACACATTTTAGTGATTAAAGGGGCAAGTTTTTCCCCATGCAGTTTCTATACTAAAATCCCAGACACCAGGCAAGTGTTTTAAACAAAATTATTTCATTCATTATCGATTGCTGAACGATTTCTTGCAAGTTAGATTAATTCCGATCGAGACTCATTCCAAATAGAAGCAATTTTAAAGAAAACGATAGGCAATTCAGAATAGAGACACTGTCATCATGGCACATGATTCGACTCCTAAACCACTGTTTCTTGGGTAAACGTCTTACCAAAGTTTGTTATGGCTCTACACCGAGCAGGCACGCAGGCAAAGCTAACATTTCTTGAAGTGCTGGCGGCTCAACAATTAGCATACATGTATTTGAATCAGGCCTCTGCCGAGATTCGATTATTTTTATTTACGCTCTCCAAAAACGGATGCCTAGATAATTGAGCCGATGGATATTTTACAACAAATATTGTAACTAAAATTTGAAATGCAGATATATGACCATTTAAAGAGTTTTATCCCATTTTATAGAATACCCTTGTTTTTTACTTGTCATCACATCAACATGCAGAAGTTGTGTGTTTTTACATTCGGTAGGAATACACGCATCAAAGGAATGAATATGTCTCAAGATGAGGACCGCTATTATTCCATCAATATGAAAAGTAACGGCCATGCGTTACCTTCTGCTTATAATCGATGCAAAGCAAAACCAAAATGTAATTTTGCTTGTAATCAACATATATTGTTAGACATTGATACATGAACATATTAGGTCATAGTGGACGGTGATTGATATACAATTTTGTACATGTACAGGAAATGCTGTAATATTTGTGTGAAAAGATTTGTCCATGAACTGGAGAATAATTTTTTCTATGAGTAAATTGAACACTTTGGTTAGATGCTGTAACTTAATATTCAAGTGTAACCACTTTATCTTACTGTTGTGCATATGGAAGCGAAACACATTTAATGTTTTTATTTGACCATGCGTTATTTAAAATAGCCTTGATACGGTTATTGTACATTTTCAACTATTAATGACATTGACCTAGAGCTTTTGTGAGCTTGATCTAAAGATTATTGGAAATAGTTTTAGCATATGAGATGCAAAACAGTCAGAAATATAAAATAATTACAGTCCACGAACTTTTCATACAGCCTATAGGTAAAGCGTATTTTTAATTTTTATTTTCTAGCTTGACATGTAAATTACCAAGACGTATGACCTTTGGTGACCTTGACTATCACTTCGAAATAGAGCATTTGTCCCTTAATTACCACACATACATCTATTGATACTTATTAGCTATAATCAATAGAGTAATAATATTGACTATAACCTCATGGAATTGCGATCATATTGGACGCCATCTTTGATTCCATGGAATTTGATAGACAGACAGAAAGACAGACATAGATACAGACAATTTTATTCCTTCCAGAAGGCTAAGAAGCCCATGTGGACACAAACATATTCATAATAATATGGACAAACAGTGACATACATTTACATATAAATACATATTAGTGCACAATTATCTTGATACTACAGACAGTCACAAGCATCTTAACAAAAGAAACACATCACCAGAGAAGGCGAGCTATTCATAAAATACCTGCCTAACTAACATAATTACAAACAATGTGTAATTTAAATTCAAGATCAACACTTTAAATAAAAAAGTGTGACAAATAACACATATTCGTTCATCTAATGGTATTCTTGTTGGTTTTGTCCACCTTCCAGCTTTTATTTGTAATATATGAGATGATATTCTTAGGCGTATTAATGCCTGGCAAAACTTGTTAATATTGTAATATTTAAGATACGGTTGAAATTTAAAAGATGAAATATTTCTATAAAGCACCGCTCTAGTGGAGTCGGCTAATATGGACTCCTAATTCATTACAACTTGATCTTGCAACCTTTGTTTTACTAAATACAAAAACATTTTTCCATGGCCTACACCTTGAAAATCATGCATCAGCAAAACCTAGTGAGCAAAGCAGGTCTTTTAGTAATGAGCACCGGTTTCGTCTATTCTCATGTTGTTCATGATCATTCTGTAACAAAGCATATTTTCCAATAATTACGTACTGCTAATTGATATTTGTTACAGTACGACAAGTTAGCATTGAAAGTGTATGAAGTGTATAAAGTGTGACTATTCTAAATTTACAAAAACGTACACATACAGTCAACTCATAAAAAGACTATAATTTAGCAAAAAAGATATATTTGATAACATAGTTTAAAACGATAAATATAAGATAAGCAAAAGAAACAGAAAAGATATATGAATAAACTAAACTCAAGAACAGGCATGTCGCCTAGATTAATTTCTAGGAGGCACACGACAACATGTACGTGTGTGCTCCGTGCCAAGGCCGGTTACATAATCAAACATATGGGACTCAAACTCAAGGGAAATGTCTTCCCAAATTAAACATGTAGAGAAAATTACGTCTCGCCCGCTGGCTTCCGGCGCTGTGCTACTCGAATTAGACTCAAACGCGGCGCTATCGGTGGGGGGGGGTGGAAGTGTTGACAGCAGTGCCTTCAACATTCCAAACCTATGACGTGGTCATTCATGAAGTACCGGTAGTTGAAAAATCAACTTACTTTACTCTCATATTCTACTCTGCATTTTATATTTCTGAAGTTTTGAACTCGAAATTTATGTTCAACCCCGAACAACTCCAGTGCTTTCAGCGCTTTGATTATATCTTGCATTTAACAATTGTTTTGTTTTACCGTTATCATAGTTGTATCGTCGTTTAAGGTATTCCTACCTGTATTACTGAATCGATCAACCGGTCAAACATTGTCGGCAGTGGATTGCGTACTGCTATTATCTGGTATAACATAACAAAGGCCTATATTTGATATGATTTCAAGTATCCTTCATCTCTAAACTTAAACTTCAGATATCATTCTACACAATAATCCCTTTTCAATAAATTCTCTGCAAAAAATATTTTTTTCCAATTTGGTTAGTATAGTTTTTTATGTTCAAAAGAATTAAAGTAAATGTACTAGTACATACTACAGATGAAGTTAAACTGCAAACAAAACATCAGACACACATTGAGCATGATTATGTACATCAAAGTCGTTGCGCGATATATATAACTTTCTATTTGTCTTTGTAGTAAGAAACTTTTTAGTAAGTCGCAATAACCATTATGCAGTCAAATCATAGGTAAATTGACCGTCTTAGTTCTTTTCAGATGTTGTTTCAGATGAATTTGAAATGTGTGTGTATTCGTCATTTTTCCGATCCTGCAAGCTGTAATACCGCACTGTTCCGTTTTCATCATTTCCAAATGTTATATAACCAAATTCATCCTTCTTAGGCCCAACCAATGAAACTGGTTTTAAGTAGTCATTAAGTTCGCCATCTTCAATTTCAGCGTAGACTTCGATATCATCTGTGCCATCATTCTCTTTCACGGAGTTGGTGTAACCGTCCGATTTCGCATCCTTCGGCATTACATACGTGTTCGGTCTGGCATGATCTTGTCTGTAACAAATAAAAACATTTATATAACAAGAGCTGTCACTTAGGTGACATATGTCCCGAAAAAAACCCAATAATTTCAAGGTCCACTTTCTATCACTGTAAAAGGTATTAAGGTTAAAAAACTTACGAGTCACCGGGAGAAACTTCTTTTGTCTCTGAAAGAAAACGATAACATGATAAAACTGTAAACGAGATGAATTACAATTATATTTCTATATCATATTTCTTCAGGTGTGTTACTTATCAGTAGTCAATGATATAATCTGAATCATAATATAACGTTATAATGTGAACAAAATATAAATAATTATCATTTACATGTTTAAAGTTGATATACATTAAAATTGGGACATATCGACAATAGCACGGGCAATGCGGTGATATGTGTGTCTTGTCAAAGGACACAACCGCCATGGCACTTGTTAGTTCTAAAAATACATTGGAATAAGAATAAAACACAGGAATAAAAGAATACTATAATCATACGTTGTGTTTAAATTAATCTACTGTTTACTTATCACGTCTGCAACTTATATACAAATTTTCTCAACCCACTTGAATTGTTGGGCTTCCTTCGTCGGTGTCTGCACCAGCAAAATCCAATCAATGTAATGATCACGACTACACAACCTGATGCTGACACGAGTATTACCATTAAACTGTTGTTGCTTTCGTCTTCTGTGAATTAAGTAAAAGAGTTTATTTGGTATTGCTTGACAGATTACTCTGTATTTGTTTTTGAAATAAAACAAATGTCTCTCTCTAAGATTGTGATCAGAAGAGTAGGGAAAAGGGAAACAAATGTATATTTCCTGTTAACAGTCATACGTGGCTTGACCTTTAAAGACGTTTTGACCCCAAATTGTACTATTCTAAAATAGACGTCATAAAAATACGTCCCGCTGTATCGCATCAAAATCGAGCCCGGGTTTTAGGAATTGAAGCGAGAAAAATATGTGTTCTATTTACAGGCCCGTTAACCCATTAACCAGCCAAGAATTTAAAGATGAAACAAGGAAAGATATTCCCGTGAACTTAACCTTCAATGTAGTAATCCGTACTTATAGGCAATTTTATAGACTTTATACTGATTTAACAAAATCAAGATAAAGGTTTACAAGGATATGCACTTTTAGCAGATTTTCCAGATTTACATTTTAAAATCATAGTTAAACAAATACTTGATGAAAAACTACCTCACTTTCTGTGTACTGTCTTTCCAGATAAAACCTTGAAAGAAGCATCATTACAAATCTAGTCGTGTAAAGAAGCATTTTTGTATTCATTTTGAAAAACAAAACTCTCACAAAATGTACGAATGCAAATGTAGTTTACCGATCTGGCATCTGTCTCCTTCATACCCTTGTGTACATTCACATGTATATCCATTCACATCGTCCAAACAGTTACCATTACTCTGACAAGGTTGCGACTGACATTCGTCTATATCTGGTGACATAATCATTTCAGATCAGGTTAATGTTCAATCAATAAATATTTGCCAAATAAAACAATGAATATGACCAAGACATTATAATTTTATAGTACAGCATAAAACATAAGTGACACAATACAGATTCTTACAACATTACTATTAAGGGACAGTTATATTATAAAGTTAAACAAGAAGTTCTTTGGAATATTTATATATTTTAGACAAGAGTTACTGACTATGTGGCAACATAACATTTTCAAATATTCGGATTTTGCAAGGACACTGACTCAAACTGTCTTGAACGCAGTAGGTATGTACAATTCCTTGAAAGATGGTACTGTTATTAAGTGTTATTTCAATGTCACATTTTTCTAAAAGAGTTGCTATATTTATACTTTTATACCAATCAAATTCACTTTCAAGAGAACGCGAACTTAATAATGTGTCAGTTTTAGAAATGTCAAGAAACGTCACAAAAAATTCAATTCTATATTTTTACTTAATTGTTGAGATTAGTTTTGTTTTAAATGATCTCGTAAGGACCCATTTAGACTGTGTACTTATCATTATTCACAGCAAAGTTAGTAAAAGGCCTTCTACCGTTTGATGTAACCTCATTAGAACCTTGTCAAGAAAGAAGCTTAAAACATAAGTCAAGTTTTGGAAACAAGTATGTAAAAAGTAATCCTGAGTTACGTATCTTGTTGTCAAATAAAATTTACCTAAGAAAATGATGGATTTTCAATTTTATACAAGGGGAGTGAAATCAGTTGTTTGTGGTTTTACATTATATTCAGTAGAGTTAACAACTCTTAAAGTGACATTACTATGTTCATAATCGAAGTCAAAGTCACTGATTTTTGTCTTGTTCAAAATTACGAATTCAAGTTTGAATGGTAATATCACTTTAATCAATTATAAGACATACTTTCCTTGATTCGTCGTTAATGTGTGTAAATAATAGCATATAAGCATTAAAGTTTTGCATACAGTAAAAACTAGGACACAAGCATATTGTCATACAATATTTTTTAATCTATGCATAACTTATTCTACCTAAACACCATGTAATCAAATTTCACAGTTAAGATTTTCTTTTAAAAAAACTCCAAGTAAAACATGATCATGAGTTTAAACTCACCTATTTGGCAATTCACACCCTCGAATCCACTTACACAATAGCATTTGTATCCGTTTACTCTATCCTCACAGCTTCCACCATTTACACAAGGCGATGGTGCACAATCGTTGGTATCTAGTTGGAATTTTGAAAACTATCGCATGAACATAATATAACGCTTCATTATGTAACCGATAGCCGTAGGCAATCGTTTCTAATTGAATGAAACATGTTTACATTTTTTACGTTTCTGTTACCAAATTTAAGATTCCTTAACTTTGCATAACCCTGTAACTTAAGTATCCTCAAACCACTTTAATATGGAATTACGAGTTGCATGTTCCAAAGTAGACATACAATATCATGGGCATATAGACGTGTGCACGGACGAACAAGATGGTGAAAAGTAGGCCAGTGCGAATGTAGTACGTCTGCAGTAACAAACGAATCATTCTACATTTTGTATCAAATGTATTAATGAAATCAATGTGTAAATATCAATTTAAGTTGAATAAATTTTATGCAATACTGATACTCTTTGTTAGGTCAGTGACAAAAAAGTCTTTAATATCTAAATTCTAAAAAAAGTCATACTGAGTATCATATAGCAGTTGTATTTCTTACACTCTACTCATACTAAATATGGCCGAGAAATTTCAATGACTGTTTTTGTAGAGGAAACATTATTTCTTTTAAGAAATAAATCGGTGTAAATTATTCAATAGGCATCATAGATACGTGTATTATTTTACATGTTAAGCAAAGAGTGTTTAACTCAAGTCAAACTTTTACATGTAGCTTAGAAATTATTACTTTAGTTTATATACATGCATGTAAGAAAAACAACACATATCAAGTATTAAAATACAAAGAAGTTGATGATATGGAGATCCTTAGAAACTTTGTAACAACACCTCTATATCTGAATTAAGAAATAATCTATGGCTTGGAGTGCTTTATCGAAATTGAAGCATTTCCCGGAGGTGATGTGCCTAGCGGAATAATTCACGAGGGCGAAGCCCTCGTGAATTATTACGCAGGCACATTACCGACATGCTTCAATTTCGATAAAGCACTCCAAGACATAGATTATTTCGATTCTTAGAAGCCGATTTTTTTTAAATCATAGTTACTACTATGGACCTTTTTACAGTTCGGCGGTAATGTGTAAAACAGCATAAGTAGTAGCTGTTGGAATTCACTCCCCTATTCGGGCAACCATTCATGATATCAAACATAACGATATTATACAAACTTATTTTAGTTTAATCATCTAATACATAAAATATAAAAAGGAATACCTGACTGACATTATGCAGAAGACGTCAGATTCAGAACCTAACAAAGCAGCCATATGACAATCGATAAAATGCGTACCGTTAATTTGAATCTTGGCCTTTTTTAAGGAAAACAAGGTGAGGGTATTCTAAGGCTTACTTGACGCAATCAAAAATAATATTTAGGTTCTTAAACAAATCTTTTTCATGCGACTGATGTATTTATACTGATATTATTTCCATTTCGATATTTTATTTTTGCGCGGGAGTAAATTAGAAAAGTCGGAAGGAGCTACTTCCATGTCCGAAACTCCGCCTACTTTTCCGAGTGCTTTAATCATATTAATGCACTCGAATTGACTATAGAAATATACCGTAGGCATATTAGAATGTTTGGTAAGATAGTGTGCATGAATAATTTAGCAATCATAAATTTTGTCAAATATAACAAAAGCTTTGCTTATTCATTATCAATGTTTACTCACTTGTTTAGAATAAATTCACTATGAAAGTATCCCGTATGGACAAGTTAACTTAATCGGGGTATATTTCACTTAATTAAGTTATATTGAATAATATACAACCTACTGTTTTAGCCAGGAGAACAAATATATCTGAGTGTATAGAATAGTCCTTACCAATACATTGGACTGTTAGGTAGAAAGGATAATCAATACAAGGTGCACTTGGTCCTTTATAATATGTACACTCGGCCACACTTGATTCATTCCCCATGCAATAAACGTCTGGCATCCAAAAAACATTAGAAGAGTCTCCTACAATTTCTACAAGCAATCTTTCTAAACCTCTGTAAAAGAAAAACATTTCTTATACTCTTAAATTGCTACATTTTTCTTTAAATTTCAGGCAAGGTTTTCGAATGTCTACTACTTATGTTCCTCTAAAGACTTTTTGAAGCAATCGTTAATATTATCTAGTTGATATGATTTTTATAGAACGCAACAAGTTTAGACAGACGCAAGTAATTTCAATTGCCAGAGACGAATATATCAGCTTATCGCAAGCTGGCTCTTGTTTTCGATTTGCAAGTGCGGAAATCCGCTACGACATTGGTCAAATATAGACTGAAAAAAGCCTAAGTGCATGCTTTATTGTTGTTTCGACGTCTTAACTATTAATTTTTTTCTAACGGCTTACTCATATCCAAGCTGCCTACAAACAATATTGCCAACATTCTCTTCATCTGTATAATCCATAAAGAATGTACAAATAGGACCCCAGCGACCGTTTATTTCTAGCTCTACCCTTCCTTCGTATGATCTAGATCCATTTACAAGCCGGACATTGGTTACGTCAAAGTCTGAAGAAAAACGTAGATTTGCAAAAAAAGACATAAACTGATACAAAAAAACAAAAATAATATCAAACAGGGAATCACTAAATGATTATTTTACAGCATTTGATTATGCATAACGTCTTAAGATTTTTCAATTTCGATGAAAATTTTACTTACTATATTAAATCATTTTACAATGATATTCACTCTTTTATAACTATTTTTGGCCATCTTTCGAACTGATTTCAGTATACATCCTGAGAATTTTACTATATTTGGATGTGATTTTATAAAAAAAAAAATTTGCACACTGTGCAGAACATGTTTCGGACGAAGCCCTCGTGAATTATTACGCAGGCACATTACCGACGGGAAATGCTTCAATTTCGATAAAGCACTCCAAGACATAGATTATTTCGATTCTTAGAAGCCGATTTTTTTTTAAATTATCGTTACTACTACGGACCTTTTTTCAGTTCGGCGGTAATGTGTAAAACAGCATAAGTAGTAGCTGTTGGAATTCACTCCCCTATTAGGGCAACCATTCATGATATCAAACATAACGATATTATACAAACTTCATTTAGGTTTACAATTGGAATCTGGCCATGTAATAGATTTGTTTGAAACTTTAACATCTGATCATTTACACTTATTTATGTTCACTTAGCGCTTAATTCAAGTAAGATTTTCACTGGAGGTATTTTTAAAATTTGATTTCCCTATCATGGTTGCCCAACCAAGATAGAGTTATTTTATCATAAGTAAAAATTTGACACACATACTTTGCCTGCAGAAAGATATAAATATAAGACCTAATAAATTATATTGGTGAAGTATTTGCATTAAATATTATATATTTAGATGGAATTCATTAGAAATTCAAGTTTGAAAAGATATTATTACCTCCCTTTACCTATCTTGGATGCGCACCCAAGATAGGTTGGAAATAAATGAATTCAGAACTTACACGTAGGTTTAAAACTTGCATTTTGGTTCAGAATGTTAAGATATTTGTAAATCTATCCAATTCAAATGTAAAAGTAGAAATTATATTGAAATAAAAAAGAAATACTCAACGTTTTAAATACTTTCATGTTAAAGGGGAGTAATAACAAAATTTCATAAAAGTTGATAAAATGTAAATTTCTGATAGGGATCTAACTCAATGTAATTGGTCTTTTTGTTCATTAAATTAATCTCTAACAGAATAAACAAAAAGTAAAAATTGTCATAAAATGTTGCTTAAAAGTGATTGACCACCTTTAATCATCTAATACATAAAATATAAAAAGAAATACCTGACTGACATTATGCAGAAGACGTCAGATTCAGAACCTAACAAAGCAGCCATATGACAATCGATTAAAATGCGTACCGTTAATTTGAACTGTACAACGTTTTAACGTGGAGTAATGACGTCGGTGTGATGACGTAAACGTTTTCATTCATAGTTTTGTCTCCCGGAATCAAAACATTGTATGACTGTTAATCCTGAATTTCTTGGCCTTTTTTAAGGAAAACAAGGTGAGGGTATTCTAAGGCTTACTTGACGCAATCAAAAATAATATTTAGGTTCTTAAACAAATCTTTTTCATGCGACTGATGTATTTATACTGATATTATTTCCATTTCGATATTTTATTTTTGCGCGGGAGTAAATTAGAAAAGTCGGAAGGAGCTACTTCCATGTCCGAAACTCCGCCTACTTTTCCGAGTGCTTTAATCATATTAATGCACTCGAATTGACTATAGAAATATACCGTAGGCATATTAGAATGTTTGGTAAGATAGTGTGCATGAATAATTTAGCAATCATAAATTTTGTCAAATATAACAAAAGCTTTGCTTATTCATTATCAATGTTTACTCACTTGTTTAGAATAAATTCACTATGAAAGTATCCCGTATGGACAAGTTAACTTAATCGGGGTATATTTCACTTAATTAAGTTATATTGAATAATATACAACCTACTGTTTTAGCCAGGAGAACAAATATATCTGAGTGTATAGAATAGTCTTTACCAATACATTGGACTGTTAGGTAGAAAGAATAATCAATACAAGGTGCACTTGGTCCTTTATAATATGTACACTCTGCCACACTTGATTCATTCCCCATGCAATAAACGTCTGGCATCCAAAAAACATTAGAAGAGTCTCCTACAATTTCTACAAGCAATCTTTCTAAACCTCTGTAAAAGAAAAACATTTCTTATACTCTTAAATTGCTACATTTTTCTTTAAATTTCAGGCAAGATTTTCGAATGTCTACTACTTATGTTCCTCTAAAGACTTTTTGAAGCAATCGTTAATATTATCTAGTTGATATGATTTTTATAGAACGCAAACAAGTTTAGACAGACGCAAGTAATTTCAATTGCCAGAGACGAATATATCAGCTTATCGCAAGCTGGCTCTTGTTTTCGATTTGCAAGTGCGGAAATCCGCTACGACATTGGTCAAATATAGACTGAAAAAAGCCTAAGTGCATGCTTTATTGTTGTTTCGACGTCTTAACTATTAATTTTTTTCTAACGGCTTACTCATATCCAAGCTGCCTACAAACAATATTGCCAACATTCTCTTCATCTGTAGAATCCATAGAGACTGTACAAATAGGACCCCAACGACCGTTTATTTCTAGCTCTACCCTTCCTTCATATGATCTAGATCCATTTACAAGCCGGACATTGGTTACGTCAAAATCTGAAGAAAAACGTAGACTTGCAAAAAAGACATAAACTGATACAAACCTTGTTTGCCTTTAGCAGGTGCATAGAAGATAACATACGGCTGATATGTGATGTGTTACACAGAAGACAGAAGCTGTCAGGAGTGATACCACTAAATGATTATTTTACAGCATTTGATTATGCATAACGTCTTAAGATTTTTCAATTTCGATGAAAATTTTATTTACTATATTAAATCATTTTACAATGATATTCACTCTTTTATAACTATTTTTGGCCATCTTTCGAACTGATTTCAGTATACATCCTGAGAATTTTACTATATTTGGATGTGATTTTATAAAAAAAAAAATTTGCACACTGTGCAGAACATGTGTCGGACGAATGTGCAGAACATGTTTCGGACGAAGCCCTCGTGAATTATTACGCAGGCACATTACCGACGGGAAATGCTTCAATTTCGATAAAGCACTCCAAGACATAGATTATTTCGATTCTTAGAAGCCGATTTTTTTTTAAATTATCGTTACTACTACGGACCTTTTTACAGTTCGGCCGTAATGTGTAAAACAGCATAAATAGTAGCTGTTGGAATTCACTCCCCTATTCGGGCAACCATTCAAGATATCAAACATAACTATATTATACAAACTTCTTTTAGTTTAATCATCTAATACATAAAATATAAAAAGAAATACCTGACTGACATTATGCAGAAGACGTCAGATTCAGAACCTAACAAAGCAGCCATATGACAATCGATTAAAATGCGTACCGTTAATTTGAACTGTACAACGTTTTAACGTGGAGTAATGACGTCGGTGTGATGACGTAAACGTTTTCATTCATAGTTTTGTCTCCCGGAATCAAAACATTGTATGACGGTTAATCCTGAATTTCTTGGCCTTTTTTAAGGAAAACAAGGAGAGGGTATTCTAAGGCTTACTTGACGCAATCAAAAATAATATTTAGGTTCTTAAACAAATCTTTTTCATGCGATTGATGTATTTATACTGATATTATTTCCATTTCGATATTTTATTTTTGCGCGGGAGTAAATTAGAAAAGTCGGAAGGAGCTACTTCCATGTCCGAAACTCCGCCTACTTTTCCGAGTGCTTTAATCATATTAATGCACTCGAATTGACTATAGAAATATACCGTAGGCATATTAGAATGTTTTGTAAGATAGTGTGCATGAATAATTTAGCAATCATAAATTTTGTCAAATATAACAATAGCTTTGCTTATTCATTATCAATGTTTACTCACTTGTTTAGAATAAATTCACTATGAAAGTATCCCGTATGGACAAGTTAACTTAATCGGGGTATATTTCACTTAATTGAGTTATATTGAATAATATACAACCTACTGTTTTAGCCAGGATAACAAATATATCTGAGAGTATAGAATAGTCTTTACCAATACATTGGACTGTTAGGTAGAAAGGATAATCAATACAAGTTGCACTTGGTCCTTTATAATATGTACACTCGGCCACACTTGATTCATTCCCCATGCAATAAACGTCTGGCATCCAAAAAACATTAGAAGAGTCTCCTACAATTTCTACAAGCAATCTTTCTAAACCTCTGTAAAAGAAAAACATTTCTTATACTCTTAAATTGCTACATTTTTCTTTAAATTTGCAAAAAACATGACATACCTTGATACAAGCATTACTTTACCTTTAGCAGGTGCATAGGAGATAACATAAGGCTGATATACGATGTTATGTATTATACAGAAGAAAATAAGCTGTCAGGAGTGGTATTACTAAATACTTATTTTACAGAATTTGTCTCCCTTTCCTGGTCCTTTATGCATAACGTCTTAAGATTTTTCAATTCGGGTGACAATTTCATTTACTGGATTAAGTCATATTACAATGATATTCAGTCTTTTATAGCTATTTACTGCCATCTTTCGAACTGGTTTCAGTATACATCCTGAGAATTTCACTACATTTGGATGTGGTTTCATAAAAAAATAAATTGCACACTGTGCAGAACATGTGTCGGAAGAATGTTTTCCAAGGATATATAAATTTGTGCACACAACATCCCAAATCCGGAGGTTAATTCTGTTCCTTACCAGTTACGCTTTATAGTATGCTTTCAATAGGGGATCTTATTATCACTTCCCCGGGTTGACAGTAGTTACTGATGTTTTGATAGCAGCATTGAACAGCAACGTTCTTTCCTTTCACAATTTAGAAATTTGTATAATATATAAACAAATTTTCTAAAATGTCAGAGTATCAGAGTATACCTTACTCAATTAAGTTATATTAAATAATAAACAACCTTGTGTTTCAGCCAAGTCTTTACCAATACATTGGACTGCTAGGTAGACAGGAACATCAATACAAGATGCGCTTGGTCCTTTAGTATATGTACACTCGGTCACACTTGATTCATTCCCCATGCAATAAATGTCAGACATCCAAAATACATAAGAAGAGTCCCCTATGTTATCTTCAAGCAATGTTTCTAAACCTCTGTAAAAGAAAACATTTTTATACTATTAAATTGCTACATTTTCCACAGATAAATCTAAAGTTAAGAAAATTGCTTTCTCTGCATGAAAGGGGCATACCCTATAATTTGCAGATTATTTTCCCAAAATGTTAAAATAGGCTACATGTACGTAACATAAATAGTTACATGTAATACATCTTAAAGAAGAACATATTACAACAAATTTCTCGTTTTAGGTTTATGGAAGATTAATTCCATTAAATTAATGTATTACTAACAATTTTAAGTCATTTCAAAATAAACCCAGTTTTAGGGTATGCCTCTTTACATTTCATTCTTAATTTCAATGTGCTAGTCGGGAAATCCACTACGAAACTAGTCAAATATAGACTGAAAAAAGCCTAGGTGCACCTCATATATTTGTTTTGACTACTTATCTATTAAATTTTTGTAATGCCTTACTCATATCCAAGCTGCCTACAAACAATTTCGCCAACATTCTCTTTATCTGTAGAATCCATAAATAATGTACAAATAGAACCCCAGCGACCGCTTATTTCTAGCTCTACCCGTCCTTCGTATGATCTAGCTCCATTTACAAGCCGGACATTGGTTACGTCAAAATCTGAAGAAAAGCGTAGACTTGCAGAAACATGAACATACCCTGATATAATAAAAACAAAAATAATATCAAACAGGGAATGCCACGTACCAAAAACGTAGCCTCCCCAAAACGAGCCCCACAGCACCCAGAACACACACACACACACACACACACACACACACACACACACACACACACACACACACACACACACACACACACACACACACACACACACACACACACACACACACACACACACACACACACACACACACACACACACACACACACACACACACACACACACACACACACACACACACACACACACACACACACACACACACACACACACACACACACACAAACATACACTACCAACCTTATTGCCTTAAGAAGGTGCATAGGAGATAAGATAAGGCTGATGGATGATGTTATGTTTTACACAGAAGAAAAGGCTGTAACGAGTGGTATTACTAAATGATTTTCATACAGCATATTTTTCCCTTTCCCGGTCCTTTATGCATAACACCTTAAGATTATTCAATTTTGGTGTATTTTTATTAACGTGAATAGGTCATTTCACAATGATATTCAGTCTTGTATATATATTTATGGCCATCTTTCGAACTGGCTTTATTTCCGGGGGGATGGGTTATTTTCCTTAAAGTTATAGTCATTAAGAACTTAATTGTAAGTAATATTAAATCAGTACTATTAGCTTCATTTAGCAAGAATTCAACGGGAAGATTTTACATGTATGTAGCATAATTATGTAAGGGCCTAAATTCTTTAAAAATCTAGTTTCTATATTATTTTGTTTGGGTTGGAGACAGGTGATTATATTTGTACCAAACAAAATCAAATTCTAACAAGACGTTGCACCACCCACCGGGCCTTCATCTCTGAGGTAACATTAAATTAGTTATATTAAATCAGCACTACTATTTTTGAGAAAACAAAAATTCTGAAGTTTCTATATAGAATTTTTAAGAAAAGCGCTATTTCTCTTTAAGGGCCTCATTTCTAAAAAAAAACATTTTCTGAGTAGATCTATTAAATTCTTAGAAACTAAGAAGTTAATTACCAAATATAAGCAAATTCTTGTAAGCCTTAACAGGAAAAAGAAGCATTTAAATTTATGGCACAATCACTCACGTGGTGTGAGAAAGTTGGGTTAGGGGGCAGGGAGTATAAGTAGGTGGATATTAGAAAGAGTGATCTTTAAATTATTTGAGTCAATTGCAATTTAAGTTTAATAATCAGCTCCTGAGAAAAAAAAAAATATAATGTTTCTTTTTCATTGAATATAGACGAAACTATAGAGAGACAATAGCTAAGCCAATCTTGACGAAAGCTGCGCGTGCTGCGTGGCATTATGCTATTGTGAAATTATGTAAAGTTTCATGCGATTCTACTCATCGGTTCTCTAGTTACATGTATGGCTCCGGACGGACGACGCTAAAACAATTCCCTCAGCAATTAACAAAAGAGTCATTACACAGCTGTATGGATATGGTAGAATTTGAAACAGGCGTGCCATATGGTTAAGAAGATATTTAATTTATAACACACAATTTGTTAATTTCAGGAAATTAATATACTAATTTCTTGAAAATTTCACTAAATTTGGGTGTAGTTTTATAAAAAGATAACTTGCACACTATGAAGAACATGTTTCGGAAGAATGTTTTCCAAGGATATTGAGTGCAATTATGTTCCTTGCTAGTTTGGCTGAATAATATGTTTTCAATATGGGATCTACATGTAGTTATTATATTATATGTACTTCCACTCATTCTAAAAGAAGGGACAGTAGTTACTGTTTTTCTATGGCAACATTAACAATATTTCCTTTTAATTAACAATTTTCAAATTTTGTTATGAACAAACAAACTTTCTACAATATCATGAGAGTTTTTAAATAAGTTCCGATTCCGAATCCGACCACAAACAGCAAAACAACATCTGCAATCGCTGGCAGTAAGCGTTGTTTAAAGCAAAAGAAAATGCTGTAGGTGTATTACTTTATGATTGTGAGTTAAAATCAAATGAATCCCTTGTTTTTAGTAGTAAATGGAGGAACATATTAAATTATAATGATAATTTCAATTGGAATTACACTTTGATTTTTTAAACAAAGGATCCAAAACTTTGTTTCATTGATAGTGGTAGAATTATTTGGACAAATTATTTCATAAGACAAAATGGGGTTTAGGAATGACAACAGATGTTCATTTTGTCACTCATAAACAGAAACCATTCATTATTTGTATTTTGATTTTCAAATATCAAATTCCTTCCGGAAGAAGGTTAAAAGATGGAATAACACAAAAGGTCCAAATGTTGTTAAAATAAGTAATTTGCTTGAGAGGGTATTAGACAAAGAAAGTTAACGTATATAGGTATAAAGAACATCCTCAACAGAGTTGTCTCCCCTACAAGTTATGTTACAATTTACTTCCTATATTATAAAGTATTTAATCTTGCCTACAAGGTAGTTTTGTTAAAGGTCCAATACTAAGGAAAACAAAATTCAAATATACTTTAAAAACACAGAAATAAGTTATTTTTAATGAAAAATGAAAGTTGGTATGTAGAAATTTTAAATAAACCACAGTACATGTACAATTATTTCTCTATGCAAAGAAAGTTAAAAAGACCTTGGTAGTCATTTTGTCAAATCACTGAGATTTCAACATAATACACATACTTTTCTTTGTGTTCCAAACACTTTCTGTAAATTTTAACCTGACAATCTTCATTATTTAGTGTCTTGCATAAGGTAATGTACTTGCCATTGAAATAACTGTCACTTAATATTCGCTTAGTAGTGGACCTTTAAGATAACTAGACACGAAGTAAATATTAATAATATTCCCTACTCATAAATTTCACCTTGCCTTGTCGTTTCTCTTTATTCCATCGGCAAGGATTTGGGATGCGTCAAAAATAGATGCTACATGTACAATTTGTTGTAGAAAGTAAATGTAATCCAAAAAAAATGTTTACAAATTTATGTTCTGTACATGACAGGACAAATATGTTTATTTTTTTCCAACATATCGTTTTAGTTGAGTTTCAAACATAGCTTTCGTATTTATTTCACCAACTTAGTACTTTATTTATAATTACATCACTTCCGGTTTAAAGAAAACGGAAAATATATGTATACAAAACAATGGGGTTACTCTTATGAAAGGGATTTCAAAAGGAAAAACAGAATATGTTGCCTTCAAATAGTAATAGCTACAATGAGCATCTTGTATGTTCCATGTTCTCCTTGTAATTGGTTATACTTATGTTCTAGTGAATAGTAAGTGCTGCGTAAGACGATGTTTGACGATATACATGTATTTCCTATTCAACATTTAGCTGCATGTTATTATGAACAGTTAAACCACAGTTCCATGTTTACTCGGTAAATAAATTTTATGTGTGTACCCCTTCGAATAATAATAACGATACTGTTCCAGTTGATAAAATATATGAATTTACCTATATAAGCACACATTCCGTCATAAAAAAAAGATTGTTTAAAATGATAGTTTTAGTTAAGTTTATACGAATTTATTTCAGTTCGATCACAAAGGAAGCTGCTTTGGCTTATATTGGGCCGCTCTCGAGCACTCATTTCAGGCGATAGATGCAGCGAGATTTTCATCACTGCTACCCACTTACAAGGTGGGTGAAGGCACATGTGGTTAAATGTATGTGCCAAAGACACTCCTCGTTATCCGCTGGTACTCGAACCCAGGACCTACCCTTCCAGATTCAAACGCCCTTACCACTGAGCTATCGAAGCCGAATGAATTGTGGAATGAACAAGATGACTGCGATTCGTTCGAGTTGCAAATTCAGCTGCCGTTTATTCGTATTTATTTATATTTGACTTTGAAATTCCCTGTCATAGGATGGTAGTGAATATGAAAATATGTGAATATACAAATATTTTGTTTTCTTTAATTTACTACGAATCATTGTCTTTGGAACATATCGTTTACTCATATTTTTCACATGCAAACTATCTCAAAACTTATCACTTGAAAGGTAACTTAACAATAGCAAAGTATCTAGTTTAAAGTTTATAATAATTACCAAAGCAATACAGCCATGTTCCACTCTTGTATGTGTGCATGATAGGTGGCACTAAATAATAGCCTGAATGATCACATTCCCCTATATTAGTTTCGTTCCCGTTACATAACAATGAATCAAGCCATGCTTTTCTGTTGTAGGTCAAAAGAGGGTGGGCACTTGTACTGAAACTTCCATTTCTGAAGTACAAACATACGAACGAAATAAAAAATAATAATCCACAGCGTTTCAATATGGCGTTGAGCTATCAATAAGTCTAAGCCTCAGGATGTAATACAAATGACAATCATGAGGCTGGAAACTGATGTAAAACGAGATCTAACACGAAGTGTATTTAAACATTATGATTCCCCATGAATAACTTTCACCGGTTAACAATCTGCCGTGACCTTGGTCGAACTGGTTACTATTTATGTGCTTTTCCAGCTTGACATATAGGCAGATATCTAACCTTGGTTCGAGCCCCGTTACCATGTTAGAAAGGTTTCTTACCTTAGAGTTTAGTGTGCAATCTTCCCAAGGAAAACGTGTAAAGTAACTACCTGTCTGTACCGTTGAAACAAACATAAACCAACAGATAAATATCAATCATAAACTAATAAATACGACGAAAGAAAAAGAATAACTTACGTAAAACCGAATTTTTCACAAAGGTAAGAGGCTGTGACGTCATCAAATGAAAAATCTGGTTCACCAACTAATCCCCAGGATCCGTTGTAGTGTACCTCGACCACTCCTTCGTCATCATATCCGTTCCAATAAGTAAAACGTACAGCTGAAAATAAATGAAGATGAGCATTCTACCACGTTTTGAACTAGTATCTGTCTTATTCATGTTGTTAGTGATTTCTGCTCATTATTTCAATAATGGGATGCTATTAAATGTTCTGCTTATTTCTCACATGTTTCAGACATAAAAGAGGTTTGAATGTCTATCGGAACAGAAGTGTTATCAACTAGTTTATACGAATTTATTTTAGCTCGACTACGTAGAATGCTTCCTTAAGTTAGTGTGTCGCGATGGAACACTCGGCGCTCGCGATAGGCGGCAGCGAATATTTCATCACTGCTGCCCATTCACAGACAGGTGGCTTGGGAAATGTGTGGTTTAAGTACGTGTGGTTTAAGTACGTGTGCCAGAGGACAAAGCTTGTGCTCCGGCTGGGATCAGAACCCAGGAACCACCGTTTTAAACGACCTTAACACTGAGTTATCGGGACACATAAATGTGTTGCAAACTGTAGAATACAATATATACAGATATCACCGATCACCGGTGCACTAACTTTGAGGTCTTCAAAGTTTGAAACAGGAACAAAATAAATCTTATATTTTTTATTTATCTTTTTCCTTTCACATGTATTGCATGTTATAAACAAATATAATTTTAAAAATCTTCTCGCCTTAAAATGCTATGACCTAATTCTCACGACCAATGTGTCCGCCATATTTATTTTGCTCTGTCACATTTTACCGGTGCAAACATAAAATATTACCTTTTCAAATATTACTGGGCAAAACTTCTTACCAAAAGTTAAAACATACCAAACATCAAACATAATGCTTTGAATCTACTGAACACTGAGTTTAAAACCTGAGAGTTGAGTAAATATTTCATATGATGTAAACTGTATAGAGTATTGAAAACATTTTTTTTCGTTTTCTTAACTTATTGACGAAGGTATGCAAGTCCTAAACACAACAACATCATTATCACAGTCAGGAAATAAAAATGTATCTTTGTCTGTAACATCTCTATATGCAGTTAAAAGAATATCAAGGTTGTAGAGTCTTCTCTTTGGGTGTTTTTTTCTGACTTATGGGACTGGAAACTAAAAAGTAAATCAAACATAAAAAACATTGGTATGAAGTTTAGCTCAGTACCTGAAAAAAAAATCGGACACCACGTGTTCTATGACGTCACTATTTCTTTACATGAACGCCGAGCACTTGTTTTCCTTTTTAGTTCTGGATATTTTGAAAACAATCAGCAATACTGAGAAAGATTATCAATTACTTTCATTATTTTAATTAGTCTTGTTTAATGATTTGAGCAGAATAGAAAGTAAACTTGCCCTCAGAAAGGAGATTGTTTCACTTTTTTATGATGAAAGATGGCGGGAAAAAATTGTCAACAAAGTGAACCGGAATAGATACATGCGCGTGAGTAATTCGGATATTTCGGATTGCACCGGTGAAACATTACCACCGGTAAAACGTGATCAAGGGATAAATCTATTAAATTGTACAGCAAATAAGTAATTTGTAAATAGATTATTAGTTATTGCAGAATATTATTTAAAAAATGTCATAATTCAGAAATTAACACAGAATTGTGGTTCTTACGTCGTTCATATTTATTTTTTTGACCTCTGTATAAAAGATTCATCAATTATCAAGATTTTCTTCCGACGTACTCTTAGCACCTCTGAATTTGCTTTAGCGATGAGCAAGAATAAAACTATATCCCCTGTTACAATTGCGGTGAAGTAACTTTCAATCGAATCTAGTGTAAATAACCCTAATGGTTTCAACAAGAAAAAGACAATCGAACGTTTGGCTTGTAGACAAAAATATTTACATGCAGGACGTAAGGACTGTGTAACTGTGCCTTGGCGCTTTTTCCCTGTCTTAATTATGACTTTTTAACTTCATTTTCAGCACCCAATAAGTTCTCAGTAGTGAAGCAGGAAAACGTGTTAATTTTAAGTTCAAAGCATTATTAAACAAGAGGGCCAGGATGGCCCTATATAGCTCACCGGAGACCTACTTATGACCATATGTGACCCTAAATTCACATATGAGCTAGTTTCTGGTGAGCTAGTTTTTAATTCCAGGTGATCCAAACAAACATTCTGACCAATTTTCATGATGATTAGGTTGTTAATGTCACCTGTATGGCATACACAAGGTGTTTTACCCGACTGACCTAATTTTTTTTACCTCAGATGACCAATATTCGAACTCGACCTAAATTTCCTCAAGAAAATCATGCTGACCAAGTTTCATGAAGATCCAATAAAAAATGCAACTTTTATTGCGTACACAAGGTTTTCCTCTGATTTGACCCCTTGACCTAATTTTTGACCCCTAATGATCAATTTTCAAACATGATCCATGAAGATTCAATGGAAAATGCAATATTTATTGCATACACAAGGGATCTTTATGATTTGACCCTGTCACCTTGTTTTGGACCTCAGATACCCCATATGCAAACTCATTCTAGAATTCATCAAGATAGTCATTCTGACAATGTTTCATGAATATTCAATACAAAATGCAACTTTTATTGCGTACACTAGGTTTTCCTCTGATTTGACCCCTTGACCTAATTTTTGACCCCTAATGATCAATATTCAAACATGATCCAAATTTAATTAAGATAATCATTCTGACTAAGTTTAATGAAGATTCATTGGAAAATGCAATATTTATTGCATACACAAGGGATCTTTATGATTTGACCCTGTCACCTAGTTTTGGACCTCAGATAACCCATATGCAAACTCACTCTAGAATTCATCAAGATTCTGACAATGTTTCATGAATATTCAATAAAGGATGCAACCTCTATTGCATACACAAGGTTTTTTTATGATTTTGCCGGTTGACCTAGTTTTGACCCCAGATAACCCATATTCGAACTCGACATAAATTTTTCAAGGCAATCATACTGACCAAGTTTCATGTAGATCCAATGAAAAATGCAACCTCTATCGCATACACAATATTTTTTCTATGATTTGACCCCGTGACCTAGTTTTTGACCCCAGATGACCCATATTCAAACTCGACCTAGATTCTATCAGGGCAGTCATTCTGATAAAGCTTCATAAAGATTCAATGAAAAATGCAGCCTCTATTGCAAACACAAGGTTAAGTGTGAACAAACGACACACAGACCTATGACGGACACCAGGCGACCACTATTTCTCACCTCGAGCACTTGGTGCTCAGGTGAGCTAACAAAACACGATTATTATCACATGTTGTCGTAAAATGAAGAAATCTAGCTTTTTTTCCTTCAATCAAGAACCGCGTGGCAAACATTTGCTTCATGTGTTCCTATTTCTTCTAGGATAATAACATCTGGAGTGAGTCTCGAGAACGATTAAAATAAGTTGTTAGAACCTGTGCCACAATCGAGAGTAAATAGATTAGTGGTGCAATTAATTATCTCCAAGTTGAGTAGAAATCTTGACACGTTTCATTTTGAATGGTTTGAAACATTTAAATGTATCTCCACACGAAACATTTACAACATGTGAACAGTTTACGATTTCTTCGTCTGATAGGTTGCACTCCGTCAATGAATATTCATTTCCGGTACACAACAATTGGCTATGGAATATCGGAGTCGTGTCGGGAGCTGCCCGTGTAAAATGTAATGCTCCGCTGAAAGAAATGTAATATTTGATACATTTTTAATATACAATGTAATAGAGGCCTGTTTTCAAATTATTTTTAAAGAATGGTCTAAGACCAGAAAAGTATCACTAACGTTTACACATTTTAGAAAGTGCATTTCAGTTAAAGACGATGTTCTCAGTGTTTTCATGAGAAGTAGTCTCTTTGCTATTGTACAGTCATTTTCACCTTAAACTGGCTCTCATAGTGCAGGTGGCAATACCTGGAAGCGAATTGAATTCATTTGAGTTCATTAATTTGTGCTTTGCTGACTTTGTTTTCTCTTTTTACATTCGCATAAGACCCCAGGAAACAGAAACATATAAAATATATGTTAAACTTCAAACAAAAAATGTTAGAAACTGTAAGGTCTATAGCTTAGATATACGGTGTGTAGTATTGTGTGCTGGTTCTTAATCAATAGTGTTCAAAACATGACCCTGAGGTACTAATTGGCCCTTTTTCAGGGATAACTGGTTGTACTGATTTAGACTTGTAGAAGGAAATATATTTTATACTTATTTAACTAAATCCATCAGACCAAGAGCTACAACCGCTAACGAAATTGATTAGAGTCAGGAGGTTTACCGATAACATCAAAAGCAATGCACAAATGTTTGAACGTTGCCGACTCGCTTGTCAAAGACGCTATGAAGTACCGCCCAATATTGGTTTCCTAAACTCCGCCTTTTAATTACCGATCAATACTATACCAGTTATTATTATATACTTCCATATTGCTCCGTTCACTTTGCCTTAGAGAGTTCGTTCAGTATTCTACGGTACTGCACGTTGGTAAGGAATGATACTGAACGTTGGCAAGGGAGGGCGGTCCTAGCGATAAGCTGTACGAACTATTTTATTTGTTTGCAAACATCGTTTTAATGAGGTTTCTATGTCGAAGTTCGACAGTTTTTACAATTAAATAAGCTACGGTCTGAAAATAAAAAAGACACTTTAATCATTTTCAAATAGACGTAAAAGAGTTTCGTTTTTAAAAAGGTTCGAATTTTTTAGGGCACGCAATACCAGTTCTGGTTACGAAAGTTACTGGTACGTAGTTCAGCCAAGTATTGATAAACAAAAGGAATGATGTTTTGCATGTAGTCATAAGAAAGAAAAAACATTTTTAGGAACGTACATCAAGTTGACGTATTCACATTTCAAAGTACAAACCTGCATCCGTAGGAAAAGTCTTGCGTTTTTCAAAACAAGATGGCGGACGGCAACTGAAATTTCTTACCGTAAAATTGGCGTCAACGTTTCTCCTAATAAATGACGTCACGTATAAACAACAATATTGAATCGAGTCTATTAATACGCAATAAAGAAAATGTACATGGTGAAATAGTACGCTAGTTGTCTGAGAAATTTCAAGATTCATTTATTGTTTTTTGCTAACAGAATGTCATTTTTGTTCATATTCAATATGAAAGTATATAATAAAAAGGTTATTGAACTTGTATGGTGAAATATTACTTGAAACTCGTTGATTTGGCGGGAACAACTCGCAAGCTCGTTGTTCCCGCCAAATCAACTCGTTCCAAGTAATATTTCACCATACAAGTTCAATAACCTATATTACTTTATGTATAACGCGTCTTTAGTGATGACGTTACACTGTTTATTGTGCGGAAACTAAGCGATAGTGGCCCTTCTAGGTCTCTTGTTTAAATGAAAGCTGCCGAAACATATGTCAAATCAATGGACATGTTACACACGCACACATGAGGGAACGGGTAACAACATGTAGAGGCATATAATTACTCAAACTTTAACATGTAACTATCATTGTGTCGGGTATTGCTCACATTTTTGTGTAGAAACGTGTACGAACGATAAAGAAAACAGTTTTTAAAAATATCTCATAACAATAAAACGACGGGCGTTTTTACGGCTGGAAAACGCCGGTGAAAACACAATCGGCTTGTGTTTTTGCCTACCTCTATATATCTTTATTGTATTTCTATGGCATACATGTATGTAATATCGGATAAACTCACTGCGGTCAAAAAACAAGAAAGAGGGGAGTGGTGGTGTAGAGGTTATGGTGTCTGCCGCTCATTCCGGAGGCCGTTTCTGGTTCGAGCCCAACTGGGTTTCACGACCGTACCTCATATAATACCAGTACTATTTCTCCAGGAAGCAGACTCACGAGTGACTCGATAAGCTACAAGCTTTCTAAACTAAATAATGTGTTCGCGGAGAGACATTTGATATAATTATATAGTTAATGTGTCATGTAGTTAATTGTACACATACGATACTGATAAACATGGCATGTGTATCTTACTTCAAATAAAAAAAACAATACAAATTCTCATGCGTAGCTCATTAATAAACATTTCTGCAGGGAATCACCCATTTGCATGAAGGGTATTTGTTCACGCCATGTTAAAGATACATTTAAATCTATTCTTTATATATTGACACAATATATGAAATGTATAGTCCTTTATGATAACTTGTTGCGTCACATGATGTTTACGTTCGCTGGTATTTTGAAAACACCAAAACAGGTAAGACAGCTTTTTGTCAATACAATAAGTATTTGTTTTTCACAAAGATAATATAAAACTAGTCATTGGCTTAGTGGCAGTGAAATTGCATCTTTTTATGACAAGGTCGTTGGTTCGAATCCCAGAATGTTAGGCTTTCTATTTTTTCTTTTTTCTTATAAATCCCGTTTAAATTCTTTGATTATCAAGAGTTAACACATTTCATGGAAATATTAACATCTGTTCTCGTAAAGTTCTGAATAGGAATGCGAGCAATGCATTAAAATTAATTCATATAGGGTATGAAATATTTACAGTGCAACCTCCCTACAACAGCCATCAATCGGATGAATGGAAATTGGCTGTTGTCTAGAGGTGGCTACGGTGGCACAGAGGTGACATGTGGGTGTCTTTTTTTATCTCGTTCCCACGACATAATATCTCGTTCCCACGATATAATTATCTCGTTCCCACGACATAATATCTCGTTCCCACGACTTATTATCTCGTTCCCACGAGTTAATTATCTCGTTCCCACGAGATAATATCTCGTTCCCACGACTTTTTATCTCGTTCCCACGAGATAATATCTCGTTCCCACGAGATAATTATCTGGTGGGAACAAGATAAATTAGCCAATGAAAAGCTTTCAATGTGACAGGAAAAGGTTATTCCCCTTTTTGCGCTTCATTCGTCTTTGTAAAAACGCTCATCTCATTTTGGTGAACATTAATGCCAGGTTATTTCAAACCACCTTGATGAATAAAGAAGGTCTTGATCAGACAAGAAACATACCCTGTAACAGACCAAATTACTCTTTTTCTCACCTCTGAGACAGAGGAATCCGAATAAAATGCCTATGTGAGATACATGTAATCTTGTCTCGCATAGCTTGTCTCACATCGGACACGGACTACTTTATTTGCCATGAAATCAACACAATCGGACGGTGAGAAAAATCTACCACTCCCATTACGTTGTGGATAAGGAATCCCACACTCGGTTTGAGATATGTCAAAAAACTCGGCAGAGCCTCATTTTTGTACAAATCCAAACCTCGTGTGGGATTTCCTTATGTACAACTTATGGAAGTGGTCTATTCACTTTATCTCTAAATGTGACACGCCGTATCATTATAGTAAACATTTATGCAAAGTTATTTCAAAATTCCTTCATGGATAAGAAAAAGAAACAGACAGGACGAAATGAAGACAGACAGACGGACAGACAGTTCGAAAACTATCAAAAATCATTCAAATTGAATGGTAACGAACCATCGTACCATTACGAATCTGATCCACACAGCAAAATGCAATGATTTAAAATTGCCCTAACGGAACTCTGTACTATTCCCACTGAATACCTTATCGCAGACGTCTAATTAACAGTATTTTATTCCTGTATGACTATGTATTCTTAACAATTTCTTCGCAGTTAAAGAATTTCGCTCCTATCTGTATTCTCATGTCTCGTCGCATTTAAAGTTTTTCTCTCCTGTATGTATTCTCCACCTCTAGTCACATTTAAAGTATCTTTCTCCTGTATGTATTCTCATGTCTCGTCTCAGTTAAAGAATTTCTCTTTTGTACGTATTCTCATGTCTCGTCGCAGTTAAAGAATTTCTCTCCTGTATGTATTCTCATGTCTCGTCTCAGTTAAAGAATTTCTCTCCTATATGCATTCTCACGTCTCGCCGCATTTAAAAAAATCACTCCTGTATGTATTCTCATGTCACGTCGCAGTTAAAGAATGTCTGTCCTGTTTATATTCTTATGTTTCGTCGCAGTTAAAGATTTTCTCTCCTGTATGTATTCTCATGTCTCATCGCAGTTAAAGAATTTCTCTCCAGTATGTATTTTTCTCTCGTGTATGTATTCACATGTCTCGTCACAGTTAAAAATTTCTCTCGTGTATGTATTCTCATGTCTCGTCGGAGTTAAATAATTTCTCTCCTGTATGTATTCTCACGTCTCGTCGCATTTAAATTATTTCTCTCCTGTATGTATTCTCATGTCTCTTCGCAGTTATAGTATTTCACTCCTATATGTATTCTCACGTCTCGTCGCAGTTAAAGAATATCTCTCCTGAATGTATTCTCATGTCTCGTCGCAGTTAAAGAAGTTCTCTCCTGTATGTATTCTAATGTCTCGTCGAAGTTAAAGAATTTCTCTCCTGTATGTATTCCCATGTCTCGTTGCAGTTAAAGATTTTCTATCCTGTATGTATTCTCATGTCTTGTCGTATTTCAAGTATTTCTCTCCTGTATGTATTCTCATTTCTCGTCGCAGTTAAAGAATTTCTCTCCTGTATGTAATCTCACGTCTCGTGGCATTTAAAGTATTTCTCTCTTGTTTGTATTCTCACGTCACGTCGCATTTAAAGTATTTCTCTCCTGTATGTATTCTCATGTTTATAGGCCAACATCGTTGCTATTGGGTTTACCCTTTAACAAAGTGAATGTTTGGTCGCATAGGGATCATGTGGCTTTGATACTGCTGGATGCTGTGTGATTTCTCCTTTAATTGGGTAGTGCGTTTATGAAGTTCATACAGAAGAGGCTTTTTGTTCATCAAATAACATAAAGGAATATATGATAATGGATACAGAAAAGAAAGTCTTATAAATATGACGTTTGTTGTCATGTCTGTGTCTCAAGTTTTTACATGACATTTTGTTATTTGTGGCTATACATTTATAAAGACGGGTGTGCTATTTTCTTACCCTCGGGATCCATTATACGGAGAATGGTTGCTATGTCGCCTGATCGAACATATAAACCATTTGCCAGACATCTTTCACGCATAATCCTGTATCCGTGTTGCTGGCCTGAATGTTGGAGTTCATTCTGGACGAAGTCTATAACTGAAGATGGATCAGAGTACGACCTTCGTTGAAGTCCTTCAGACCTTAAAAGTCTATATAAATGTCTTATTGACAATAATATCCCATGTTGTTCTCGCAACACAGTCACTATTTGCCGGTAATTCAATCTTTCATGAAAGTATCTTGATATAAGGTTTCTAATATTAGCCTGATTGTTAAAGTCCATTTTAGCATTTGTTAAAAAAAAGGGAAATAACTTTTAATTTTTCCACTATACTGAGTTTTGATTGGCTGAAATTATCTCGTGGGAACGAGATATTATCTCGTGGGAACAAGATAATTAACTCGTGGGAACGAGATATTATCTCGTGGGAACGAGATA
>JAFMSR010000015.1:8282291-8365304 GCA_022818135.1 Saxidomus purpurata
ATAAGATTTTCCTCTACATGACTTTTCAAATCTTTTTCTTCTCGAGAGTGGTCAAGGGGAGGTAATGCTGTGAGAACTTCCAATATAACGATACCAAAGCTGAACGAGTCCAATTTTGTTGAGACATCGAAATTCATTGCTTCAGGAGCAAGGTAGGCAGATGTGCCGATTACAACTTGTGTAGACATCGGCATTGTTGCATTTCCTCTCGGTCCGGTTCGGGCTGTGGCAAAATCACCAACCTTAGGTTCAAATTTCTCATCCAGCAGTACATTTGCACTTTTAATGTCTCTATGAACCATTCCTTGTTTATTAAGAAACTTGATACCTTCCGCCGTTCCTTTTAAAATTGACAAGCGGACATCATTCTGAAGTGGCGGAGTTCTGTCCTTTCTCATCAAACGATCTTCCAGCGATCCGTTACACAGATATTCATACACCAGACATTTACCTGGTCCATCCACTGAGAAGCTATAAAGGCGTACAATATTTCGATGCCTGTACTTTACCAGAGAATTAAGCTCGGTTTCAAACTGCTTGTCCAATTCATCACCATTTTTCACTCCATCAATATTTTTCAGTCGCTTCACTGCTACCTGGAAACCGTTTTCGAACCTTCCCAAGAAAACGTCTCCAAAACCACCAGATCCAATAACCCTTCCACCTTCTTTTGCTGGTTTCGGATTAAAGTCATCAGTAATCATTCGTAACACAGTGTATGTGAGCTTCTGTTTTGCTATTATCTTATACAAATCCTCGTCCGCTGTTTGAGGGCTTTCTGAAGTTTCATAAGGCATTGGTTTCTTTAAGATATCCGTTTCAGAGTCATCAGTTGTTTCACAAGGCTCGCGTCTGCACCGCAAAACTGCATTTTTGGCGGGATTCTCTTTATTTGGCTCTGGAATATCCTTTGCAAATGCGTACTTCTGACCTCCGGAATATGCATAGGAATATGGATCTTCCATGTTTCCTTTCACAACTGTTTGGTCTTTGAATGACCTGACCTAAAAAGTGACAAAAATAGCGAATTTTGGTTAAAGAAAAATATGAAAAGAAAATATATAACAAGAGCTGTCAGTAGGACAGCGCGCTCGACTTTTTTAGTGCTTGCCAATAAAACAAAACTTTGACAGTTAAGGGCACACAAGACTTTAACTAGGAATTTCTAAGTACAAATTAAGAAACATTTTCACAGAGTTATCTTCTTTTGCTTACAGATAGGTCTCATGATGGTACATAAGTACTCCAACTTTCAAAGTAATATCTCAAATGGTTAAGTCAACAAGTGGACAAGAATGAAAATTTTAACTGAGTTTCTAAGGCAAAAAGGGCCATAATTCAAATAAAATCCTTGACAGAATTACCTTCTCCTGTCCATGTTTGGGGATCATGATGGTAAACAAGTGTTCCAACTTTCAAATTAATATCTCAAACAGTTAAGTCAAAAAGTGGACTGGTACGAAAAACTTAACCAAGATTCTAAGTCGATAAAGGGCCTTAATTTTTAAAACAAATCCCTGACAGAGTTACCTTCTCTTGCCTACAGATGGGGGTAATGATGTAAACAAGCATTCAAAGTTTCAAAGCAATATCTCAAAGGGTTAAGGCAATAAGTGGATTTTACCCATATTCAATGTATTGTCTAAGTAAAAAAGGGGCATAATTCTGTCAAAAATGTTGACAGAGTTAAGTACTCTTGTCTGGTGATGTAGGTCATGATGGTAAACAAGTATGGTTAGTTTCAAAGCAATACCTCTAATGGTTTTGAAATAAAATGGGGTGATACGAAACACTTAACCAACCTCAACACACTTTCTAAGTCAAAAAAGGGCCATAATTCTGTCAAATTTCTTGACAGAGTTATGTACTCTTGTCTGTACATGGCGGTTATGATGGTTAACAAGTATGGTAAGTTTCAAAGCCATACCTCTAATACTTTTGAAATAAAGTGGGGTGGTACGAAAAACTTAACCAAGGTGTGACACCAACGCCGACACCAGGGCGAGTAGGATAGCTCCCCTTTTCTTCGAAAAGTCGAGCTAAAAATGAAAGGTTTTAAACAGTTTATTTGAGAATTTTACCTTTTATATGTGCTGGTGGCAAACGATTCTGCCTTTGTGACCAATGCAAATCATGATCAGCCTTCACATTTATGCAGCTCAATCATGATCTGCACTGCTCACTCTTCAATCAGAACATTTTCACACAGTACCCCTTTGAATAACTAATGGTTCTGTCCAAGATTAAAACAAACAAGAGCTGTCCCTCACAAGTGACGAATGCCCCCGAAACATCTGCTTGATGTGCTAGACATTTGTGCCAAGTTATTTTAAAATCCTTCAAAGCATGATAAAGTTATAGTCCGGACACAAATGTATGCATATATACAGGATTCCATTACCTATAAACTCTAAGTGTGACCTTGACCTTTGTGGTAGGGATGTGGGTCTTGCACGCGACACGTCATCTTGATGTGCTAGACATTTGTGCCAAATTATTTTAAAATCCTTCAATGCATGACAAAGTTACAGTCCGGACACGAATGTGTGCATATATGCATATATAGAGGAATCCATTACCTTCAAACTCTAAGTGTGACCTTGACCTTTGTGGTAGGGATGTGGGTCTTGCACGCGACACGTCATCTTGATGTGCTAGACATTTGTGCCAAATTATTTTAAAATCCTTCAATGCATGACAAAGTTACAGTCGGAGTCCGGACACGAATGTGTGTATATTTGCATATATAGAGGAATCCATTACCTTCAAACTCTAAGTGTGACCTTGACCTTTGAGCTAGGGACGTGGGTCTTGTACGCGACACGTCGTCTTGATGTGCTAGACATTTGTGCCAAGTTATTTTAAAATCCTTCAATGCATGACAAAGTTACAGTCCGGACACGAATGTGTGCATATATGCATATATAGAGGAATCCATTACCTTCAAACTCTAAGTGTGACCTTGACCTTTGAGCTAGGGACGTGGGTCTTGTACGCGACACGTCGTCTTGATGTGCTAGACATTTGTGCCAAATTATTTTAAAATCCTTCAATGCATGACAAAGTTACAGTCCGGACACGAATGTGTGCATATATGCATATATAGAGGAATCCATTACCTTCAAACTCTAAGTATGACCTTGACCTTTGAGCTAGGGACGTGGGTCTTGTACGCGACACGTTGTCTTGATGTGCTAGACATTTGTGCCAAGTTATTTTAAAATCCTTCAATGCATGACAAAGTTACAGTCCAGACACGAATGTGTGCATATATAGAAGATTCCATAACCTTCATACTCCAAGTGTGACCTTGACCTTTGAGGTAGGGATGTGGGTCTTGCACGCGACACGTCGTCTTGATGTGCTAGACATGTGTGCCAAGTTATTTTAAAATCCTTCAATGCATGACAGAGTTACAGTCCGGACACGAATTGTAGGTGGGGACGCACAGACGGACGGACGGACGGTGCGATTTTAATATGCCTCCCTTCGGGGGCATAATAAACAAGTCCATTTTCGAAACTTAGATGGGTAAGGATTCAATTTTCAGTTTTGTAATTCAAAGAGTAAACTTTCTACCTGAACAGTCTCCTCTTCATGTTCCACACCCATTTCATGTTCACGGTTCCCATCCTTTAACACATCAGAGAAGTTACTGCCACTGTCAAAGGATGGTGTACGATAGTACATTTCTTTATCCACACCAGGTGACAGTTTGTTGTAAGCCCACTCATCCTCACTTTGCTTCATCAAGCTATAAATAGAAACACAGGGCGTACAGGGCGTAATATTAAACATCTCTTTCTGAGACTTTTCAAAACGATACATCTTTATTTATATTAACAAGATAGCCATGATGGCCTTGGACAGTTCACCTGAAAAATATTGCCCAAATTATTCACCAACTAGAGATATAAGTGGCCCGAACTTCTTCCCTGCAACTTCAAAAGAACCAAAGTAGGCAAACAGGTCATGATCAAGGTCACATGACTGCCTTGGCCTAGATTTACAGTCAAACATATTTGTTGTAAGTCCTGCAAGCTAATGCCTCTGAGATCTTATGGTCATTATAATTACATGTATACATTATGTGTAAATATTATAAGGATAACACATATATATTATGTGAAGAAATGTGTGTAAACAGAGTTGCGTACTCCAATTTCCGTTAAATCAGGGGCAATAACTTTTAAAGTATTAATCTGTCCACGGCCATCATCATCATGTATAAAATGGACTCAGATGAGTTACATCTGAGTCCATATACAATGAAGTCATAAATATTCTATTTAAATATGATTGGGACTTATTTAGTAAAAACAAGAGCACCGCAAAGCGCAGCAAGATACGCCCTAAGTGTTGTATCAGAGAATGGGAGCAAAATTTAGGCTGTTGAAGCCCAACGGACAGGAACAAGAATAAAAAATTGAAGTTATATAAGTCCCCAACCAGAAAATCCTAACCTGGTACAAAAATGTCAAAAAACACCAAAAAATTGGAGGTACCACAGAAAAGTGGTCTTGGTTTTTCCGTACTGCCAATAATAAAAAAGTTACAAAATATGCTATTGATAGTAACATAAAAGGGAAGATATTCAATAAAAAAATTAAGCAAACAAAATAGAATCTCCCAAATAAAAACAAGAGTACTGTCAATATCCACACAGTTACAGAGTTACAGAGCGGAAGGGAAACAAAATCATATGACCTTTGACCCCTAAGTATGACCTTGACCTTGAATCCAGCCATCCGGAACATTGCTTCTGCACGTCGTCTCAGTCTGGTTAACATTTGTGTCAGGTTTCTTCGAAATCCTTCAAGGGGTTCAAGAGTTACAGAGCGGAAGGGAAACAAAATCATATGACCTTTGACCGCTAAGTATGACCTTGACCTTGAATCCAGCCATCCGGAACATTGCTTCTGCACGTCGTCTCAGTCTGGTTAACATTTGTGTCAGGTTTCTTCGAAATCCTTCAAGGGGTTCAAGTGTTACAGAGCGGAAGGGAAACAAAATCATATGACCTTTGACCGCTAAGTATGACCTTGACCTTGAACCCGGCCATCCGGAACATTGCTTCTGCACGTCGTCTCAGTCTGGTTAACATTTGTGTCAGGTTTCTTCGAAATCCTTCAAGGGGTTCAAGAGTTACAGAGCGGAAGGGAAACAAAATCATATGACCTTTGACCGCTAAGTATGACCTTGACCTTGAATCCAGCCATCCGGAACATTGCTTCTGCACGTCGTCTCAGTCTGGTTAACATTTGTGTCGGGTTTCTTCAAAATCCTTCAAGGGGTTCAAGAGTTACAGAGCGGAAGGGAAACAAAATCATATGACCTTTGACCGCTAAGTATGACCTTGACCTTGAATCCAGCCATCCAGAACATTGCTTCTGCACGTCGTCTCAGTCTGGCTAACATTTGTGTCAGGTTTCTTCGAAATCCTTTAAGGGGTTCAACAGTTAGAGAGCGGAAGGGAAATTGCTAACGGACAGACGGGCACCGAGGCGATAACATAATACGTCCCTTCGGGCATATAAAAATGAGGTCCTAGAGCATTAACATAGTGAAATATTACAATTTTTTGTCAAATCAGGGGTCATAACTCTAAAAGAATTGATCAAATCATACTCATATTCGCATTCATCTCAGATTATGTTAAAGTTTGATTTGGAATACTCCAGAAATGTGAGAGCTAGAGTGTAAACAAACAACTGTTGACAGATGGCGACGGACATCAGGCAAGCACTAAAGAGCTCAGATGAGCTAAAAATAGCCTTAAATGCTATCGATGGTAGAAAAAGCAACTGTTCAGGTTTAGAAAGTGATGTATTTTTAAGAGTCACAATTGTTTAACATTACCTGTTATATGTGGAGTCTGACTGGCCATTTGAATATGCATTGCCAAGTGCTTTCTCTCGTTCATAAATATTCTTCTTACAATTTGTATCAAAATTATCCTGATGTTCTCTTTCTGCAGCTTGTTGGTTCTGTGCATCTTTGGGTTTCTTATCATGCCATGAAGGTGCTGGCAGACTACCAGAGTCATTAGCTTCTTCGCCAAGTCTTTCAACCTACATAAGAAAAACAAAAACTTCTAGACAAAATTTCAATTCAGTTCAATAAAGTATGTTAATCATAATTTTCCTCCTATTCACTGACAACGCTTCCTCAATTTTACTTTGCATGATGTGATATACCGGGTACACATAAACTTAGGCATTTTAATTATCTAGAATAGACTTGGCTTTCATTCAAATTTTTAACAACAAATTTGTTTAACTCTTTTATAAACCCTGCCTTTGGAAAATCTCTCTCTTCTTAACCTTTGACCTATTGACCTCAATATAGGTATGGGGTGTTCTGCTTGTCATCTGCATACAAAGTTGGAATGTCATAATTCTCAAGTGTTCTCTATTTAAACTTATAGGCAGTATTGTAAAATTATGATGTCATGGAATCATGGACTCACTTCTCACAGTGACCTTGACCTTTGACCTACTGACCATAATAAAGGTAGGGTGTTCTTCTAGTCATGAAAAACTGCATACTAAGTTGGAGTGTCATAGCTCTAGTGTTCATTTTTTATTGGCAATATTGTATATTATATAATCTAATTCATGAATCCTGATATACATGTAATGTAGTCAGTGCAGGATCAGATGAAAATTCTTAAAGTGTTTGTGCACTGCCAGGAGGTAATAGCAATTATGGCAAAGTTTCGAGTTCCTGATGCAAACAGTGTAAGAGTTAATGGCTAGGACAGACAGACAACAGGACGGCCTGACAGATGGCGAAGACCATCACATGATACCCACCTCTCTACTAGAACGCAGGGATAATAAAATATGATGTTATAGGAAGAACAGTCATCTTTGCTCAGTCTTACACTATGATCTGCTACATAGCAATGAAGAAAGCAATCTTTTAGAAGCCCTCTTGCCTGCTGTACAAATCCAATATGTCTACAAAATCATCCAGTGAAAGCAGTAACATTTTTAGCTTCTCTCCTAAATCATTGAACAAGAGACATGATATATGAATGTCATTTTTCTGTGCACACTATGTTATAAAGAGAATAAACAAGAGCACCGCCTGCGGGTGCCGAACGCTCGTCTGATTTTATCCTTTTACGGATTATTTTTTAAGTAACAGTGTCCTTGACCTTGACCCTGAAACACAATCCCACAAAAGGTTTTTGTAATTAATAACTATACACTAACTGTGTTCACAATAATTCAATTGCAACTAAAGATACTGTATATTTCCCATTTTTCTAGTTTTAGAAAAAAAAAACTTGACCTTGACCCCATGATCCCAAACACAATCCCAATAAATGTTTTTATTTATATGTATTACACACTTAATAATTTAGTTACATTATGTCAGTTGTAACTAACGATATTGAATAATTACCATTTTTCTATTTTTAGCTACAGTGACCTTGACCCCAGGAGCCCTAAAACACAACCCATCAAATATCTTCTTAAATACTTACTGCAAACAAAAGTTGGTTACATTATGTCAACTGTATCTAAAGATATTGAATATATTACAGCTTTCTTATTTTTAGTAACAGTGACCTTTTGACCCCAGGAGCCCCAAAACACAATTCAATTAAAGATATTCATAAATACTTCTTATACACCAAGTTTGGTTGCATTATGTTCACTGTTACAAAAATGGTGTGTGTTAAACTTTCTAAGTTAAGAAGGGGCAATAATCCAGTCAAAATACTAACAGGGTTATATAACTTGTAAAACTCTTCCTTCATTCTATAGTACATTTGATAGTGAACAGGTATTCCAAGTTTTAAAGTGATAGCTTTGATAGTTTGCATGTGAGTGACCTAAACGCAAAACTTGAAAAATCAGACTAGCTAAAACTGACTAAGTCCAAAAATACTAAAATATCGCCCCCCCTCCCCTCCCCCTCGCCCACCCCAATGTATGACTCACAAACCCATTTGATTATGTTGGAGTACATTATCCATTAATTGTTTGTGAAAATTTGAAATCAATCTAACAAAAAATGAAAAACCTATGTCCAATTCTCAAAATCAACCAAAATCCATCAAAATTCATGTTTTTTACCCCAAAAAACAGGTCACACTCAGCATCTTAAGCATACAATGTGAAGAAGGGTTTTAGATGAATAAGTTGTCCAAGTTTCAAAGTGATAGCTTTGATAGTTTCCATGTAAGTGACCTAAACGCAAAACTTAACCAACGCCGACGACAACGACAATGATGACAATCAAGTGACGACAATAGCTCGTCATTTTTTTCAAAAATCAGACGAGCTAAAAATACATGAAGATTAGCCTTCTAACTCTGAAATCATTGTTAGGACTGAAGCTACCAGCATTGTTCAAGCTCAGCCTGTATAGTGCTGCATACATTGCACTTTTCCCTGACCCGTCATTGTAATACTGGGGGTAGTTGTATTTCGCTCTTTCTTTTCTTTTTAAATGACTGAATGGCACAAGATGTTGTTTTACACACAGAAGGGCTATCATAAAGTGTACCTTATTTTTCTGCAATACGTTAACTGATATGTAGTCAGCTGCTTCATAGAGGGCCGCCTCCTGTAGAATCCTGATCAAATGTTTCACCTTGGTGTTCTGTGTCCCCCAATCATCTGAAATAATTAAAAGGTATAAAATTTGCATATAAATTTCTTTATCTTGGGCAATCACATCATAATTATCATAACAATAAAGAAGATCTTTAAAGTTTTTCATGAAGATAAACTAGATATTTCACTGAAGGTGATGAGTCAGAGCGTATAAGAATTTATTATCTCAAGTCCATGTTACATTGTACCTTAACCTAGTGACCCGAAACATGGCCCATGCACAACTGGGTTTAATTATAAGCTGCTTCTCCGCATAGGATGCATCTACGAAAATTCGTCTTTTGTATAGGTATAGGATACGGCCTATTGTCAGGAAATTACAGTAATCTAGATGAAATTTATCTCCCTAGCAAATGCCAGCATGGCTAAAGGTTCAAAAATAGTTTTTAGACTTATGACAACCTTAAACATGGAAACAAACTGATATTATTGTGATGGATTTTAGCAAAACTTTTACAAGGTTGATCACAACAAGTGATATGTAAACTGGAATAGCTGGAAGTCTACCCTGTGTTAATTATCAAAGTTGATTAGGTCATACTTAAGGGGCCAATTCCAGAAATAAAAGTGGTAGTTGATGGCTGCATTTCTGACACATTGTCCTCTTAGGACGTGAACCAGCTAGTAGTCCACTATAGTCTCACTATTTCCACTTCGAAGGCAAACCGATTTTACAGGTTAGCATTTCTCAGTTGTCTGCCTTCTAAAAGTGTGAGTTATAAAATATCAGATCACACTGAAACGCCAAATTAATTAGGCTAGTAGTTTATCAAACAGTCAAATCCTCATCTTAAGCCCAAATCCACCTTGTCAAAATAATTAAGTGACTTCTTGAACAAACTCTGAGATATTTTTGTATTGGGTCAGAATCTCGCAGAGGAGAGATATACGAATATAACACAATTGCGACTCGCATACAATTAGTTGGACTCACCTTACCTTAGTCTCAATAATTCTACTCCAAACGCCGGCCAAAAGACCCATTTTACATACGGACATTTTTGAGATATCTACGCGATATTCATCTATGATACAATTATTTTGGCTAACCGTTGACTATGCCTTTTTTCACCAAAATCACTTTATCTAAAATACAGTCATGGCTTACCTAGAATAGATTTGGTTGGACTGCTCTTTTGCTCAAACACTCTAACCTGCAGGTAAGAATATCTCATTTCAGTTGGATTATGTCCCACATCTTGCAAACGTTTAGGGATTTGTCGAATAAACCGTTCCCATTGCTTGTCAATATCTAGCAACAAACTGATATACTTAACGACCGAATACGGTAACTGACGAATATAAGTTTCTTCAGTCGACGCTCGTTTATTCATTCCAGTCATATTTATTCGTTAAACTCTTTCACTTTCATGTTTTCTTTCACACGGAAGTAGGAAAAACCCATATGACGTTTTAATTTATCATCCAATCAGACTAAACGTTAGTCTGGAGTGCCTTCCCCTTATTAGTACTATCATAGGAAGTCGGGAACCAGACTAACTAAACGTATGTGACTGGTTCTCTGCTTTTTAGTTCAGTCAATTCGTATCTTAGTCAGCTCGTACCTGATTTGGTCAACTCGTACCTTATAGGAATAGGAATGTTTTATTGTGCATACGTCAGTTCTCTAATATTTGCTCGAACTTTGAATTGATGATACAAATTTATAACTTTCTTTTTCTATTTAGGGCAATCCGTTTATTCATTTTTGATATATTTTTTACAACAAACAAAACAAAAATAGAGCAAGATATAGTACATTATTTTTATATATTTATAAAGTATGTTTACAATCGTGTCTTCGATGGCCTTGTACATACTGTTGGGTTTAATGATATTCTTAGGAAACGATATCTAAGGCAAAACAAATTCACAAGTAAACTTGGGACGACCTCCTCATATGACACCAACTGGACTGGTTTTTCAAGGCAGCGGACGCGAGATTGACTCGTATAAGCTTGAAGTTGTTATCACAATCTAGTTAAATAAATTCCTTAACTAAATGTTCCATGTATCAATTTTCATGGTATTATGTTTATATCCAAAGGTTATGTTCTTTAGCATCTAAACACATGCTTTATGAAACCCGCATTTTTTTAATGCTTTATTTATCTGATACCAGAATATGTCAAAATATTTGCCATTTAGGAAAAAATGTCCGTAATCTTCTTACTCGTGGCATAAATAACATAATGGGCTGTTTACTAACATTGAGGAAACAATGCTAGACCTATATATATTTGTTTCTCTGTCATAATTTTACTGTGTGTAAATTTGAGGAACGGAAAATAAAAGATTTAAATCATTCAAGTTCGTAGAATTTTGAGTTTTATAAATACTGTGTGTAAAACAAATATAATTATATTAAACAATATTAAAAGATCAACTGTAGGTGAATTTCAAAGATTATTTATTAAACAGGTACGAGTTGACCAAGGAACGAATTGACCCGGAAGCTTCGCTTTGTTTGACAGTAGTTTTGTAAAGTTGGATAATTATGAGATCAATTTCCGACATAAACTCAATTTGAAGTCTACAATAAATTAAAATTTACTCTTATTTACAATTTTGTTATGAAAAAAGATAATCGATTGAAAATTGGAAAGTGTTATACTTTGTAAGCCATTGTGTGCAGATGTCAGGATGGCCGAGCGGTCTAAGGCGCTGCGTTCAGGTCGCAGTCTGGTTCTCCAGGCGTGGGTTCGAATCCCACTTCTGACAAACTTTTTTTGCCACACAAAACTTAAGTAAGAATATGTTTAGAATGATAATACTGCTCAATCGGATCATTGCCGTTTTCTAAAATACACTAACCAATGATTTCTAATCGTTGAAAAGCAGTTGTAGTTATAGTTAACTTAAATTTCAGTATGTAGCAGTTCTGTTCCTATTGGGCATGGTTGCAGGGTAGTAAAGTCTTTTTGACTGGCTCAGTCATAAATATTTCTTTGTTAAAGCTTGACTGATATTTTTTGTATACTCTGAGAAAATATGGTTGTATAGTATTATTTACTAGGAGTTCCTCACTTGAGCAGTATTATAACTTTGAGACTGTATCTCAGTCAGCTCCTTCTCGTACTATTTTTTCTAAAAAAAACCCCTACAAAACAACATGTAATTACTATAGACATGAATTTGTTCAAAAAGACAGATCTTTTTAAGACTGTCAACAGATTTATCAGGACAGTAAGCTTAAAAATTATATTAACATGTATTGTTTTACGTCAGGAAAAAAAAACAACAAAAAACCCCACTCAAATCAATAGTGTTTCTGACCAGGTCTCAAAATTAGCTCTTTTTCTTTTGTAATCTGTTGATTTATATGTATATAACTTTTGTAAGGAGTAGTAGGGATGGCTCTCCGACCCCACTCTCCATGATGACGGGGATAATAAACGGGCAACTGTGGTTGCTGAAATTACAAAAAAAAAAAAAAACTTTTTTTGCCACTAAAATTTGTCGTTTGTCCAGTATTCCCCCCCCCCTTTAAAGCGATCGAGAAACAATGAAACGTCAAGATGCGTTACAAAACGCCGACCACTTTTGTATTTTTCTGTGCTACACTTTAAATCTACATCGTTTCTCCCAACAATCAAATGCTAAGTATAACTTCGGGAACCGTCTATTCCTGATAACTTGGAGGCGCTGTCAGGGACCGTAAAATGTTGAAAAGGAGTTAACTTATTAAATTCAATGTTAAAATAGCTACAAGACTAAGGTTAAAACAGTGAAAGAGGAGCCTCAGGAGGTACAGCGGCCAGCCGCGCAGTAAATATACCGATACTAGGACTTGACGCGGCCATTCAAAATACGTATAGTTTTATGGATAATACTGGGTTAGAGACTGTAGAATTAAACAGTGGTTTAGAACGGTTCATAAACATAAAATTAATTGATCACGGCCTGTAAAGATTCGGTCACCTAGAGTGTCTGACCATACATGTAGGATCCTAAAGTAAACGAGGGTATGTATTTAGACGTCTGTTGTTTGATGTACTTGTATATTTGTATATTTTCTGTTTAGAAAGTGTTCAACGTGTTTGTGATTTTTTAAAAATATCATTTAGTATGAATAAATAAAAACCTCGTGTGTCCTTGGGCAAAGACACTGCAACCACACGTGCCTCCGTCTACCCAGCTGTAAATGGATGGCAGCGATGAAAAACTCGCTGCCTCGAGGACATTTGGAATGAGTGTTCGAGAGCGATTTAATAAACGACGGTGCTTTCCTCGTCATCGGACTAAATAAATTCATATAAACTAAAAAAAAGACCTACACGTGTTTGGCAGTAATGTAACAATACTGCATAAACACTTGAACGACCTTACTTTCTTTAAGTAACAGTTGCTTTATTGCAAGATTTTCTCAGTACGGGAGCTGGACAATTTCATGAAAGATAATATAGGAGCTACATCAATTAATACGATATATGATACAAAACGTACATTAAAGGACGAAAGGACCCGGGAATGATATTTGACGAGAACTTGAAATCTAATAAACATATTTACTCCAAAATAAAATTGGCCAATTGAAATTTAGGATTGTTTTAAAATCTTTTACATTTATGCCAAAATAATTTTTTTGTATAAATCTCAATTAAGGCCTTATACAGGCGGAAATATTCATCCACAAAATAAATAAAACAATTCAAGCGTTACATTAGTCCCCTACCGGTAAACTGCACTTCATCTGAAGATCCCCTATATTCGTATGCAGATGAATAAAGCACCTTCATATATCTTGGAACAAGTAATGCCATAGAAACCATGAAAAAATGAGTGAAATGGTGTGCGTATTCCTCATAGCATCCTCCATCCACATGCCAAGGCTCATGATATTGCTTTGAATAATTGTTGATATATCACAGGACCAATGTTGTATGTGGCATTTTTACTAATTCCGTTGCCATAGCAATCACATTTTTGTCGGACTCAAATCAACCGTCTCCTTCCTTTCTGCTTGGTATGTCTAGCTTAATCATTCAATTTCATCCAACACATACACTCCTAAATGGGCCCCTTAATTGCCCGAACACAGCAAATATTTTCCTAGATATCTTTAATTCATACAAGAATTGTGGGTAATGAGTTATAATACTGAAGATATATATCACTCAAAATCTAGAGCCAAATGGCATAGCACCTGATGCATGTTCGTTTACCGGGATTATATATTTCCTCCTCTCAGTCGGGTACCACGCATATTACAGAAAATAGAAGAATATGACAGACAATCAATGACTGTCGCAAATGCCCGGCTCAGGTGTGGTGGTCAAATCTAATAAATCTGATCAGTGGTCAATGTTTTATGCTCTACCACAAAAGGCACTAGCACACAAGCACAAACCAGAAAAGAAACAACCGTTGAAGACAATGAAGCAATGTGCTATCGCTTTACCAGTGCAGCAATGCGAAAACAAGGAATTCCTAAAACAGGTAGATCCATTATTCGATCATGGTAAAATCTACAAGGAACCAGTACAGAACTTTTCTTACAAAGTGGCTATATTACTGCAAGGAGAAAGAAAATTGAACCATCAATCAAAGCGCTGAAGACACTGGATTTGTTTGTATATTCAAAAACGTTGTCCTTTGGTTTGTTCTGGTGGCTATTTCGTTCTGTAATCTTCAGTGATGAAGTTGGTAAAGAAGATAAGAAAAAGTTAGGACTAACCAAATGCAACAGTTACAAATCTTTGGGCATGCACTCCCAGGGTTAACTGCCCGTTTCAACCGTAGTTCAGTTATCTTATTTACTGGCGGGCAGTTGGACAAGCACCATGGCCTCCATGTGGATTCAATAATAAGAACTAAATTCACATATAACATAACTTATGAAGTATCAATGACCTTGACCCCATGAGACTCAAACACAATCACAATAAAAATCATTATTTATATGTATTACACACTTCATAATTTAATAACATTACTAGTATGTCAATTGTTAGTAAAGATATTGAATGTATTACCGTCTTTCTATTTTTAGATACAATGACCTTGACCCCAGGAGCCCGAAAACACAACCGTATCTTCTTAAATACTTACTACAAACAAAAGTTGGTTACACTATGTCAATTGTAGCTAGAGAAATGGTATCTATAAAGGTTTTCCTATTTTTAGTAACAGTGACTTCGACCCCTGGAGCCCCAAAACACAATCCAATTGAAGAAATTTATAAATAATTGTTATACACTAAGTTTGGTTGCATTATAATTACTGTAACAACAATATTGTGTGTGTGAAACTTTCTAAGTTAAGAAGGGGCAATCATCCATTCAAAATACATGACAGGGTTCTGTAACTTATTTATTTTTTCATTCTATTACACATTTGATAGTAAACAGGTATTCCAAGTTTCAAAATGATGGCTTTGGTAGTTTGCATGTAAGTGACTTAAACGCAACACTTAAAATATCAGATTAGCTGAAAATGACAAAGTCAAAAAATAATAAAATCATTTTCATTCCCCCCAAATGTAAGACTCTAAAACCCATTTGATTATATTGAAGCACATTATCCATTAATTGTTTGTTTAACATTTGAAATAAATCTTTAAAAAAATGAAGAAGCTATGTCTAATTATCAAAATCGACCAAAATCCATCAAAATACCCCCCAAAAAAAAAAAAAACAACCAAAAAACAAAACAAAACAAAAAACAGGTCACACTCAGCATCTGTAGCATGCAATGTGAAGAAGGGTATTAGATGAACAAGTTTTCTAAGTTTCAATGTGATAGCTTTGATAGCTTCCATGTATAAGTAACACCAACGACGACAACGACAACAACGATGACGACAATCAAGTGACGACAATAGCTCGTCATTTAAAAACAATCAGGCGAACAAATTATGTAACTCTAGAATAGATCTATACTGTATTGCCAAAAGTCAATTTTCGTATTCATAAATTGAAATAACTTTTGATAACAGAACATTTCTGGTACACATAGACTACAGGTATTGTATTCAATAAAATAGAATAAAATGCTAAACGTTTAATCTTTGAAAATGTTTTCACCTACTGTCTAAAATCAGACAGCGCAAAAGAATACACAATGTATTGCGATGCTAGTTACGCTGCTCCGATTAATACATCTGAGCAGGCAATAGCAGCAATCAATAAGGGGACGGAGTTATTCTGCAGGTCTCTTCGGGCATTGTTCTAGCCCGATGGAGAAATAATGCGTACTTAAAACCCACATAATACATTTAAGGAACGAAAATGTTTGAGACCATGGAGAAGCGATGATAAAATATTTTTTCTGCAGTCATTGATAGCTAAGATATGAATATTTGTTTTAACAAAATAGCCCAGTATTCAATGCTTTTCAAGATAACGAGGCCTGCAGTCGAATAAAGAATAAATAGCCGACTACTTAAGACAGGCAACACCTACTTTATATAACAAATCGTTTAAATTGCGACATTCGCGTATCCTAACACTTTCTTTCGGCTAAGGTTGCTCACGCGTAGCATCAATACATGTAGGCCCGCAAAGTGGCTCTTGCTAAGCCCGCAGAATAACATATCAGCAAGTACGTCCCTTATTGTGCAACTGAATAAAATTTATGAATGGATGGATTTATGTATTCGTGAATAGAGAATTAGTAAACATGCACGTTAATACTGATGACAGGTGATATTCACGTTCAAAATATTTCATTATTTAAAATGTCGATCAGGTTTTTACATTTTGTTGTCACAGAATCTCCAAAGATATGTCCTCTTTCCATACAGGGTTTAAGAAATTGCTTAAGAAATCCCATCTATTTCTAAGGTGTAGTTTATCGTCGCATATTTTGAATATCAATTGCATGTCGTCGAAAATGATGTACATCCGCGTTCCTTATTCAGAATCAGTTTACTTTTTTATATTTGTAGAATTTAGACGATATTGCATAAGTTTATAATATAACATATTCCAAGACTTTCATGTCTGCGATGTCCATAGGCCTCAGCAGCCACATACTTCCTTAGTGACTTAATGACTTCCTCTAGGAAAGGTGATTACCTTAGCAACAACTTAGTCACCTAGCAACTAGTGATTTCCCTTAGCAACTAGTGACATTTTTATATAACAACCAGTTAATTACTTACCCTGTGTTTCTTTGACATTCTACTGCAGATGCATAATTTAGGTGCTGTTACAATATTGAAAGCAATACTTTGTGTTGACCCCTTTTGTAATGTTTTATTTCAATAGAGGATCATTTATGTTTTCAATGTAATTTCAAATTTAAATCTCACTAAGTGAGCACCAAAAGTGATATTTTCACGAGTGGCGCAGCCACGAGTAAAAACGAATTGCCACAAAAGCAAATGCAAACTGCTGTTGGTTTATACATTTAGGTATGAGACGCCTAAATACATTTCCATAGACTTACAGTATAAGGTTTTCTTCCGGTGCGACTACCCAAAATCTCACCGACTTCTGAAATGCACTTTATTTTGTAGAATCATTCTTGTCCCACATAAAAATAACAAATTTATACATGTGATCCAATACTTTATGCCAGTAATTTGGAGCTGAATGACACCACCCCCATTTTTGTGGCAGTTTTAGTGGTCACCGACCAAATATGTCAGTATTTTCAAATACCAAATATTTTGATTATAATTTATATCCAGATTTTTCTCTTCATATTTCATTTGAGATCTATCATCCAGCGATTATTTCAAAATAATTTTTCTTGTATGCATCCACTTAGTTTCAGCTAATCAGTAATCAAACACATAGTGAAGGTTTGCATGTTCCCTAGACAAAATAACCTGCTTCCGGTTTTCACCGATTTAGGCTTCTCCACTTAGATACACTGAAGGGAGATATGTCCTGTTGAATTCTGCGTATTGTCTTCTCTCGTTCGCTTGTTAACATCGGAATCAGTGTCCGTAATAAGTCCTTGTCAACTATGGTAAGTCGTTAGCTAAAAAACTCCCCCAGAGATGCACACTATTAGACACCTTCATCCTCAGAGTATTGAAAGCTGATCACATATATGGCCAGACAGGTGACAGGGGTCGAACCCATGACTGTTAAGTGTTGACGTTTTTTATGAACATACGACAATGCCAAACTGTTTGCTACACATTCATGAGCTACACTTTCATGAGCTATCTGACATTTAAATCCTATCAGACAATGGATACATATTTTAATGTATTGTCATGTATTTTACAAGTAATCTCTTAGAGCCAGGGAATTCGAATCACACAGTCGGCTTTGAGTGACAACAACGACTCAATAAGGTGCTCGCTGAGTTTCAGTGTACAGTGCAAGAACCAAAACTATAACTAGTTTATTGTAGAAACTATTCCCCATTCTTCTAGAAAGCAAGAACCATAACATACACGGCTCTTTCTTTAAATTGACCCGTCGCTCATACTTTCTTAATCTGTGTATTAAAAACTTTTTTTACGAAAATTAAGGAAATGGTGGACGAGGTGAATGAAGATGGCGGGTGCACTGTACATAGCTCTTTTCACTGAATATATTCTGATATACTTACAGGATAATACACGGCTGAGCCGGGCCGGGACGTGATAATCGGCCCGCAGGAAGCATAATGACACGAGGGCTATTAATTATCTTAAGTTTAATATTTATGCAGTAAAATACAACATCCTGTATCAAATTTTCCGTATCAGATTAATATTAATAGCGTATCTTATCTGTCCACCGTGTAGGTTGTACACAAATGCATATTCATATCATATTCCTACGCTAAAAGTTGAAAAATAGATCAACATTGTTGCAGTATAATAAGTTTTGTTCGATGGTCGTCACATTCTTTATTGTCATAATTGAAGACAAATGAATACAATGTCCTTTTCGCATTAAATGAACCAGAAACTTTTAAAATGATTTACATTTTGCATTTACTTTTTAAATGTGAGGATTTTCAAATTCTAACATTTATTGTACCCAGTTTCTGAGAAGAGCCGTGAGTTTCTACTTTTAAAACCGAACTACCGCTCAATTTTAAATAATCTTTCAGATTGACCACATCTCATATTTATAGAAAGGAACATAAGTAATCAACAGTTTTGGTGTTGCTATGATTGCAAAGATTTATATTGTTTCAAAGATAAGAAAAATATACGACAATTCTTCATAAAAAAATTTAGTCAATTTTTCTAAGTTAATGTGCAACGGTTTAAGTACTTCTTAAACGTTCCACAGATACAGCATTATGGCACTTAAGTAGTCTGTTTCTTACTACGCAGTTTAGACATGCACTATTCTAATAAGCAGCCGATCAAAACGCGCTGAAAGTGACACACCTCATATACAATTTATACAATACTTTACATACATTGCATTTATTAAGTAAACGCCATTTCATCGGTTATTTTTGAAAGTAGGGAAGTCACGAAGATACTACGCAGTTGGTAGTTTAAAGATGATAGAATTTATGTAAAAAAGAGCTAGTTTTTAAGTTGCTGTTGCTATTAGCGATAACTGTGAAATGTACCATATCACTGCCATATTCAGGGAAGCACCGTGGTGAGCATTTGTTGATATAGTTGACATGCGAAATATACTGTTAAAATGCACCGAAAATTTAGAGGATAGTAAGCTAGTAGCAAAATAGTTTCGTCTTAAACCACCTTTTCAACAGTGTTTCAATAGACAGGTTTCCTAACTATGGCTGAATGAAATTATTGATTGATTACTATGATTATTTACGATACATTTTTGTAATATACTGTGATTCTTTCATTTTGAAATACCTACCATTCGTGTGTTTTGCATGGTTCAGTGTAATAAATAACAAAAATTGAGCCGCGTCATGGGAAAACCAACACAATGGACTTTGCAACCATGCAAGCAGGCTGGTCTGGATCGATGCTGGTTGCCCAGCATTGTGTAAGCAGTTTCTGTTTAATGTTGTGTTTTATGGTATATGTTACATGTACCATACGACTGTTTTATCGTGAACAGGCTAGATAGGAATTTTCTTCTTAAAAATTGCAAACTTTCTCACATAAAAAAGATGGTCAGTAGCGGGGCTCGATCCCAGGACTCTCAGTAATTGAGAAGCTTCAGCTTCTCTAACCACTTCACCAAAGAGGAATCTCACCGTCCGTAACATTGCTCAACATGCTGTTAGATCAAGTGGTCAGATGTTCCACTTAAAACTATCAGACATATTGCAAAACATGTGTTCAACATTCCTCTCCTAAGTACCAATCCTTACGATAACCTATGTTTCAGACCGAACATTTTCAGTGCCTTCAGCGCTTTGATTATTACTGTTGTTTGTTTATACACGGAAGACACAAGTGATGGCGTTGACTTCATATAAAACGTGACACTAAATAGCGCGTAATGTCCATTTTACGTCATTAATGACACAAATTAACGTTTATATGAAATTGAACATGATATGCGGTAAAAGGTATACAAGAAAAACTGTGATACTACGTATCACAGCGGGCCTAGAAACAAAGCTTTCATGTTAATATTTTGAAATGGGAGATGCAAATAAACTTTATAGACTTTATAACAGAGACGGAATAAATTTATATTCTAGGTTCATGTAAAGCAAATACTTATCTATCTGGTTTGTTTAGTTACAATTTAGTAACTGTTACTCATTTTCAGTGTATCATTTCTGATCCATTGTTTGACCTTTGTTCCATCAAAGACCTATACTAACTATAGTTTATAGGACTTTGGTTCCATTATGGTGATTTTCAGAACGAACAATACTATTTCTGCCTCTATCCTCACAAATCGTTTGCAGTCAAAACAACGCAAAAAGTCTCGTTAATTAAAAGTGCATGCCGACCAATTAATTGACTTTGGCTACCTGTCACTTTATTGTTGTAGACCAGTCTGATAATTCGAAATGTAAGCCAGTCTGATAAAGTGCATCCCGACCGTTAGTAAACTTTGGCTACCTGTCACTTTATTGCTCTAACAGGCCAGTTCTGATTAAAATAGACTGTCAGTGACCGTATAGTGATACTCACATTAAAAAACAAACTGAAGTGTGAATGTAAATTTTAAATCATAAAAATCGAGTCATAGTAACGTAATGGGCCCACTTTACTCGATACCGGAAAATACCCGCATGTTTGACCGATATCGGTTTTTATACTCGCCGAACCGAATAAAAACTTTTCACTAGGTCAGATACTCCTGTTGTTTTCCCCATTGACTTACATTATAACTCTAGTCAAAAGGGGACCCTGTATCATACCCACCTATAGGGTGTTGACCAATGAAATTACATTTTTCGAACAGATTAGTCTCTCAGGCACCAGAAAATGCTGTTTTTATATGGGGTTGACCAACCAAGTTTTTTACGATTTGGCAAGGGAGACAACCATCCCACTCAGTCAGGTGAGATTTAGGGGTCTAAACCGCATGTGTACACCTTCTATTCATATGGCGATTTCAGTGTTATTTATTATGATAACCAGTCCTAAAATATTCATTCGCGTGCAGAAGACATTGCATTTTATTTTTCAAATGAGTTTTTTGCATTTGTAAACACAACCTTTTCTACCAATCAGGTAATGTCTCATTTAATCTTACGGTTTTCCCTGTACTTTTTTTCAGCCATACCCTGAGCCGGACTGCAATAGGATCATCTGACAACTACTTATTATACGTTACATAAGCACATAAAATAATTTGACGTTAACATAGATAAAAGATAGAAATATCAACTGTTTGACAATTCTAAAGCTACACAATGAACAGTGGTTTAACACATTCTTTATCGTACCCTCCTAGGCGATTTTGATAACATTTTGTTCAAAGAACTATACACTACTTCACCTACATGTTACATTTTCCAACCACGTATTAAATATAGCGGCCCGCAATAATAAAAGGTATTTTATAACAGTCGGTTGATCTGCGTGTGTATCTTTCTCGTTGGCTGCATAGATCAGGATCACACTCGAACTATACAGCCAACTAAAATCTCTGTAAATTAAGAGATATCTTTCTTTAAACAGAGGTATCTCTTTTTTATTAAATAGTAAATTGTTTTGCCATAGTATTAGACAATATCAGACAAATTGATATCAACAAATCTAAAACAATTGTGAAACAGATAAAAAAAAATTATAATTTCATTAAAGCCTACATATTATATAAAGGTATTTTCCAATATAGCCATAACTTATTCTAGATACATTTTTTAATTTAAAATCCCATAAGCACTTATACAATCCTCAAAGAAACTGGTTTACTGTCAGCTGAGTACGATATGTATATTTAAGAAATAATATGTATCCATGTTTGGTTTATCGTAGAATAACCCGAGTTTGGAGTTTTTATGCGCAAGAATATATCACGAAGGCCGCAGTTACAAATCACAAATCAGCACGGACTTATACATTGACGAAGAGTACACGGCGAGCAATGGGGTACAGTAACGGGGTTATGTCACCGGCTTGCCCGTAAATATCGATACATGTATCTATTTACAGATCGTTGACCAATCAGAAGACCGCAAATTTCATGGAAGGGTAATAAATATATCCGCGGTGTTTCAGTTTTTTTCATCAAAAACTTTAATAATCTAATTTTCAAGTAAAACATGGATTTCATTGATAGAAGTGGTTCGAATTTTCAGGGTACGCAATAACGATTCAAGTTACGAAACATATTAGATACGTGTATAGATAAATGACGTCATAGTTTATCTTGACTAATGACGTCACTGTGTAAACAAAAACAATAACAACAAAACAGCAAATAAAGTCAGTGTAAATGGTGTCGTAACATTAATCAAGTTAACTGGACGTGTGACATCCATCGGATACCCCCGTTTTGCCCCGAGTCATCCATAGTATGCCATGCAAGTTTCACTATACGTCGGGTAAATTGAACAGCCAAAACACGATGCGCGTGCAGCGTCGTTCAAGGTCGGTTCATTGTAGAACAAGAAAAACTGTGATAAGTACGTATCACAGCGAGCCTAGAAACAAAGCTTTCATGTAAATATTTTGAAATAGGAGATGCAAATAAACTTTACAGACTTTATAACAGAGACAAAATAAATTAAAAATATCAATAAAATAATAGATGCTAAAATATAAAATCTGGTTTGTGCATTTACAATTTAGACTCTAGTAAGTCTTTCTCATTTCAAGTGTATCATTTATGACTTAAAAAGAAACAAAAACATATTCATGAAAAAGCTTTAAATAATCTTACCGCTCTTTCCGTTTTTTATCAGGATTTATTAGATTGTATATACAATCCCTGTTTTCATTCAGCGTTAACTAAAACGAAGTTAACGCAGCAATATTATAAAATGTTCTACGCTATGTCCCATTAAGGTGATTCTTAAAATATACAATACTATTCCTGCCTCTATCCTCACAAAATCGTTTGCAGTCAAAATGTTTGTAAACAAAACAACGCACATTTTCACGATTAGATCTACTGAAAAGTCAGTGCATACCGGCCAATTAGTTAACTTTGGCTACCTGTCAGTTTATTGATGTAGACCAGTCTGATAACACGAAATGTAAACCAGTCTGATAAAAAAAGACAGTGCATCCCGACCAGTTAGTAAACTTTGGCTACCTGTCACTTTATTGCTCTAACGTGACATGCCTGATTATGATAGACTGCCAGTGACTGTACAGTGGTACTTCCATTCAAAAATCAAACTGAAGTGCGAGTGTTAATTTTAAATTATTAAAATCGAGTCATAGTAATGTAATGGACCCACTTTACCCGATACCGGAAGATACCGGCATGTTTGGCCGATATCGGTTTTTATACTGGCCGAACAATAAACACTTTTCACTACTTATTAAACGTTTACATAAACATACAAAATAATTTGACGTTTACACGGATAAAAGATAGAAATATCAACTTTTTGACAATTTTAAAGCTACACAATGAACAGTTGTTTTCACCCGTTCTTCTTCGTACGTTTCGAGGCGATTTTCATTAATTTCATAACATTTTGTTCAAACAACTATACACTACTTCACTTACATGTTACATTTTCCAACCACGTATTAAATATAGCGGGCCGCTGCTGCGGCCCGCAATAACCCAGCTAGATTTTGATCTACCTGTATGTAGGTTATTCGCTGGTCGCGTTAGAATATATTTTACTTTACAATATGTTAATAACGTATGTCTTTCCTTTCTATTTATGTCGCTTCTTCATCAAGTGTTGTTCGAAGGAGTTCGTCTTTAAACACTAATAACATGTATTTTCGGTGTAAATGCCACATTTCTAATAGGTATGACTTCACTAAATCGGTGGGACTTGGAACCAGCCAATTTGTGTAGGGAACTTGCGGACCTATTAGATATCTGTGGTCTCTGATTGGTTTAAAATGATTAGTAGCACTAAAGTTTTCTAGAATTAAAATCGAAAGGTCAATGGTTGAACATAACAAAAAAATAGTTTATTAATTTTCTGATTAATTTTACGGTGTCCTGTGGCTATTTGAAAATATTGAATTTTTTGACAGAATGTAAAGAAAAATCCTACAGACGAGGGGGTGATGTCCTACTGGTGCAATTTTCGGCTATAAAGTATCACATTATGTATATAAAAAAGGCATTTTTGGGTGTATCTAGGGTGGTTCTACAGATTTATTGGGGTGTAAACACTCAACGAATGTTTTGGTATGCGGACCGTGCTTTAATGCTATACAGTAAGTCTATGGAAAAAGATTTAGTGTAGTCATACCAATAGAGCATATCCATCAATTTTGCTTAAAAGTTCCTTTCTAAATCAAGGGAGGAAAAACCTCATAACTCCCTGTCTACTCCAGTTGATAATTACGTTCCTTGACAGATTACTACACACGTGACCAAGTAACGAGGTCAGCAAATAGGAAGTTTGTAAAAATGTGTATAGTGGGCGTTTTGGTTATCATTTTATTTAGTGTCTACTTTGGATTTTAGTTCTTCATAAGATCGAGGAAGAAGTGATTGTCTCTACGCCAAAGATACAGAAATAAAATTGTAAATCATAGTGTAGATCTACATGACTACATGTAGATCTAGATCTTTTATTCTGCGAATACAATACTTGCCTGTTTTGGCATGTTCTGACAGATATATGGTTAAACTATCCTAGTGTAAATAAGGTACTGTGTTTTATCCAATACGCGTTATCTACACAGGTTTCAGTAACGTGAATGTGCTGAATGGGAAATATGGCGGATAGTAGACAGGAGAAATCTGAAAACGAAAGTTGGAATGATCAAGTGCCTGGAAAACAACATGGGGCAGCTGGATTGAGTGACAATAAGTTATGTCAGCCATGTTTGAACAAGGACAAGAGAATCGCTGCAGTTATATTTTGCAAAACATGCAACGAATTCCAATGCACGGGATGCTCAAACGTACACAAAGATTTCGCGTTCATGAAGACTCACGAGCTTTTGGCAGTGAAAGACGTCAGAACAATACCACATACGTGCGATATGAAAGGATTAGATAATTGCGACAAGCACCAGAAGTTGCTCGAATTCTTTTGCGAGGGAGAGAAAGTACTGTGCTGCAGCTCCTGCGCTGTCGTGGACCACCGGAAGTGCCACAGTGTCGTCGAAATACAAAGTATTGCCAGGAATTTCAGTTTAAATGATTCCGCATTGAAGGTCAAGTTGCAAGATATGAAAGCGAAAGTAGAAATGATTGTTAAGCAAACCAAAGAGTCGGAAACGCACCTTGATCAAGATGTTAAAGAGCTACCTCGGAAAATAAAACAAATGCGAGATAGCGTGATGAAAATATTTGACGACTTGGAAGTTTCCGTTTCTATGAAGGCTGCAGTATTTCAGACAGAGACTGTGGCGAAACTGTCAAAGAAGAAGACTACATGCAAGAAACATGTTGCTGACGTGACAAACTCGCTGGAAACAATTGAAAACGTTTATAAGAACGACACGCCATCACAACAGTTTATAACAGAACATAGACTAAAGGATCAGGTCAACGACCTACACACGAAGGTTGAAGAAACATGCCGAGACATGGAGACTGTGACAGTCTCATTCGACTTTGATCAAACATTACAACTACCACCGCGTCCAATTTGCGAGTACATCCCAGGACAGTTAAATTTGAAATACAACATATCGGACACTTTGAAAAAAATTGTATATGAAGATCGTGTCGTGACGCTTGAGAAGATCACTTCCATTGACTTGAAGCAGACTGGAGATGACACAGAGGAACCGTTATATTCTGGACTGGATTTCCTGTCGGATGGCAGACTGGTTGCTATGGATAATAAAAACAAGAAATGTTTGATTTTCGATGAGAAGCTGAAGAAAGTAGGATCGTATCAGTTATCGTATATACCACAGAGTGTTGTTGTTGTATCTGAGGAGGAAGTAGCGATAACATGTGGCGCACAGTACAAGATAGACTTTCTACGTGTCAGTAAATCTAATAAAATTACTCTAATAAGGACATGTAAAGTAAAGACAAAGTACGCTTCTATATGCATGAAGGATGACGCGAATTTTGTTGTTGGGACTGTTGATAATACCAGACATGTACGTATTGTATCTCTGTCTGGGAAAGAGAAAGATTTCAGTATCGATTTCCCAAACAAGCAATATCCTGTAGGCACTAGTGCTTGTACATATATAAGGAACAGCGACAAAGTGGTTCTTACCGATGGAGACGAGCATACCGTCTATATATATGACGTCGCAACCAACACCAGAGTCGTTGTCAAGGACGATCAGATCAAGGCACCACGTGGTGTAGCAGTAAGTCCATCAGACTGTATCCTGGTATGCAGTAATGACAATGACTCCATTGTACAGATCTCTCCGACAGGTCGCATCTTATCATCGAACAATTTGAAATACATATGTCCATACAGAGTATGTGTGTCACAGGGCAAATCTCTGCTCGCCGTGTCTAATAACTCGCCTGGTGACAAGAAGTTACAGTTGTTCAAAATTACACAGGACTGAAACATATTGCTGTACGGCATCAAATAGACGTGATTCCTTCTCAGTGACACTCTAAATTTTAATGTTACTTCTACATTTCTACAGTTACACTGTATTTAATTTTACAAGTCGAATGTGATGTAGAAAATAGTTGGTACAATGAACACGCATTAAAGCTAAAACTATTTTATTTTTAGATATATTTTGTAGTATTAAATGAAACGAGGGATGTGTACATTAAAATTACATGTACATATTATATAATAGTATAAGTAAGTGCGTAAAATAAAACTGAGTATGACCTTTGAATTTCTGCTCTGAGTTTATGTTTCGCCACCGAAGAATATGTCTAATAACGGTAGACAGTAGTATTTTCCCGGAATACTGGCAATCAGTTTCCAGACGTCCGGTTCCGGATGAACTTGACTTTTTATCTATTAACAACAGCAAGAGGACAAAGATGGCCATATATCGCTAACCTGAGTATCATTTCTCCAAAAGACAAGAAAGTAGGTAAAACGGCCATATTCAAGTTCAGTCGAAGACAATTTCAAAATCTGCTTGAGAAACTGTTCACACACAGTCCAAATTGCATAACTGTAGTCTCAAAAACAAAAAGCAGGTCACAGGGACAAGACCAGTGCACCTGGTTACCATACTTTCGACCACTTGTTACCCAGTTTCGATATTGACTTACAGTTCATGAAGACAAACTATCTGATTGATTTCAAGATGACTGAATGTCAAATGTGACCTCCAGAGTGTTCACATTTTTTTAATGTTATTGTCCTGAAGTCCTAGTTTTTGACCCTACGAGGCACAGTTTCAAATGATGACGAAGTTTTTCTATAATTTCTTTCCACGTGCGACAGGAACGACATACAACGCCCAAATATACGTCTTTGTCCATTTTGTTGTTGTAGGAGTTTAACGCCCATTCCAACCTCGGTCATTTTAACAGGCGAGCAGTTTACCTAACGATAGTTCTGGGTAGAACTAGTACTCATGGACTCCGGATCCCCCGTTAAAACTGCCAATTTTCTCACATGAAGAGACATGGTCGGTAGCACGTCGCGACCCCATGACCCTCAATCAATGAGAGGTTACAGTGATCTTAAGTCAGCGGCCCTAACAGGCGGACTTTGTCCATTAAAGACACTAAACTTTCTGTAAATGTATACTTAATATACTCTGAGTGGAGCTTTAATATAAAGGATTTTATTTTGTCACAAATCATGCGGACAGAAAAGTCGTGCCCTAACTCGTCGAACCATTTTAAAAAGGGAACTATTTTACATCTTCTTGAAAATAGAAGTTTCTTTTTCATTTTAAAATTTTAGTTTATGTAATTGTAAATTATTTTGTCAAACTTCTTCATATAAACTTTAAAAAAAAAACAATGAGTGTAAACAATTAAAATAGTCCGTACAGCTGATCGTTAGGACCACCCTCCGTTGACAACGTTTACATATCAAAGCGCTGAAAGCACTGAATTTGTGTATGTCTCAAAATCAAAGTGGGTGTGATCAGCTCTCACCTACTTAAAGCAGAAATTAAAACAAGTGTGGAATGTTGCGGACTAAATTTGAAATTGTTTTGCAAAGCAAATGTTACCGTCAACATAATTATTAATATAATTCAGGTAATTACTTTTTCCCAAAAGAAACTTGAAAAACAAATCATTATCTAACAAACTTTGTGATTTACAACTTAGATTGATCGATGTGGAAACTCACTTCAGTTTGAATGAACCTAGAAGCGAGATAGAGAGAGAAAGAGAGAGAGAGAGAGACAGAGACAGAGACAGAGAGATGGGAAGGGTAAGGTGAACATACCTTTGTATTGGCTAGGGACACTAACACCTTTGCCCTGGTGGGGATCGAACCCGGGACACTTCTGTTCTGAATCAAACACGGTACCCCACCCCACCAATCTGTATATTATGTGATATTGACTACGGTCAATATCCAAGAAATAATGACCTTTAATATTGACCGTGAAATAAAAAAGACATCTTATTAGATAAATAGCGAAATTCCGAAATATTCATTTACAACATACCTTTGCGCTAAAATTTATTATTTGGAAACCCACAACATAGCATGAGATCAAATTCAAGTTACAGGTAATAAATGAAGACATATTGCAGTTTTTTATTTACTCCAAAATACTACCGGGTCTATTGCGCACACCTAGTCATAACCAGCCTCTCTACCATGCTGTATTAAATTTTCATAACTTGTCTAAAGCAACAACAGAAAATTTAATAGCAGGCTATTATCTTTCATAATCAAAGGTCCAATACTAACGAAAGCAAAAATTCAAATATACTTTAAAAAACACAAAAATAAGTTATTTTTAATATAAAATGAAAGTTGGTATGTAGAAATTCTAATTAAACCACAGTACATGTACAATTATTTTTCTATGCATTATGAAGAAAGTTAAAAAGACCTGGGTAGTCATTTTGTCGAATCACTGAGATTTCAACATAATACACATACTTTTCTTCGTGTTCCAAACACTTTCTGTAAATTTTAACCTGACAATCTTCATTATTTAGTGTCTTGCATAAGGTAATGTACTTGCCATTGAAATAACTGTCACTTCATTTTCGCTTAGTAGTGGACCTTTAACATTTTAGACTCTTAGACTTGTAGTATTTCGCAACAAGTAATAATAATAATAATAATAATAATAATAATAATAATAATAATAATAATGATACAATACCATTAATATATGTATGAATTTACCTGCCAAAGTTAAGTGTAGTAAAAGAATCGTAGTAAAGTTTGAAAGTTTTAGTTACACTACAATACAAAACTATGAATTTTATTAGTCGCCGGTGGAAACCGACGACTATATTTGATACGCTTTAGGCATATGGAACATTTTGTTCTCTACTCGCTAGCAATGATAAGGCTGGTCAGAAAATCGATAAACAGGTAGTAGCGGCCGGACAGTTCGCTTGTGGTCGTAAATTTTCCGAAACAGACCGGAAAACCGCTGATTGTTTCGGCAGCTCAATCAATAAAAATCGATATTTGCTTGCGTAATATTAGCCCGAGGATATTAAGATGTACTGTGTATTACGCTAAAATAGAAATCTTTAATCTTATTGCATTCATCCCAGCTATCTTTTTGTACTATTACATTGTATGTTTAAAAAGCAACTGTTGTAAAATAGAGATTACAGAGAAATGAAGCAACACTGATTTGAATAATAGAGCTATTATAGATTTATCAGTTTGAGGGGGAAATGTTTTTTTTTTCATGAATATACCCTCGAATTTCATTAACTTTTGTTAAATCTATGCAATGCACAGAGCTATTCGTGTAATAATTGTTGACAGGATCATGCGGACAAACTACAGGAGTAATAAGCTATTAATCTTTATATTGTTGAATTAATTTTATTAAATTGAATCACATATTATATCAAAACATCCGCATTTAATGTAATTAAGTGAAGCTTCACAACATAAATCATACACGGCATCACCAACTTGTACCGCAATGACAGTCACACTTTCACAGTTTTCTTTTTTCTTCGCACGTGCTTAAAAGCCATAAGTGGTTGTATATCTTGAAAGCAATTAGTTCTCTAAACATAAAAGCTAACAAAAACTACCTTTAAAAAAGATGGTCCGCGCAATTTTTAGTATATGAAAGCGATTGGTAGCTTGATTCTAATATTGAATTGTGAAACAATGAAATAACGAAGTTTTATTAGGCATATACAAAATCGATGTCATCGATTTCATATTCTGTTAGCTGTGAAAAAACAAACAACACGATAGACACAATGCATGAACGTGTGCGTCATCTTTGAAAATTTGTTATTTACATAACTTACAAGGTAGATGTTACTATCGTTTAATTAATTACGGTACTGTTTCCCGTGTGCTTGACGCCAACGTTACACGTGCGTAAATTCTACAAGATAGAAATAAATGTGCTACAGCAGAAGCTTGAACGACACACTTAAGTGTTGGGGATTATTTTGAAATTATTCACATGAAATCATGAACGTTTCTTCGAAAAAATTATTTTAAAGTGCGAGTTATTTAAAGGTTACTTTTGTTAATAAAAGGAATAATTAAGTAAGGTCTTTTTTTCGTTGTCCCTTTCCACAGTAGTTAATTGTTCTCTAAAAGCAAACAGAAATACATTTATTAAACTAACTAAAATACATTTCATTGTTTCTGAGATGGGTGTACAATAAAAAAGATATATATAATACACACATTTAGGGTAATAAATTACCAAGACTAACAAAGACTTTTATTGCACCCTAATAATCCATATCCGTTCTAGTGGTTTATTGCACCGGGGTACATTGTAAAACGTAAGTGGTAATTCTTATGACAGATTTTAAGTTTCTTTAAAATATGTAAGTTTACCGTAATAACATCTTATTTGCATTTTCTTTTTCAATGTCTGATATTTGATCAAAATACTTAAAGTACATAATTCACAAACATTATTTTTCGACATTACATGTACCTGATTTCGATTTCTGACCGGTCTTAACTTTTTCATTTGTCAACCACCTTTAAGTTACAAAATGTTTATAGGGGGACCAAAGTAGAAGTAAACGACTGTCAAAATACGCACAAATAGCAAAGCAAAAAAAAAAAAAAAAAAAACAACATCGCCACATTTATGACGGGTGAGATCTATCCGGACGAACGGATTCTGAAAACAAATTCTTTCATATAAAATAAGCGTCACAATTTGAATGTGACATACGTACTTGTGTATATGTGTGTTTGTGTGACATTACAACAGTCCCGTGAAAATGTGTAAAAATTACAATGTATACACAAATGATTCTTCAGCCGGTAGGAGAAGTTATTAAAATGTATGAACTTTCTACAATTTTGTTCTGACATCTTACATTGATTGTTTGATACAAAAAAAAAAAATTAAAAATCGCGAAGGAAGTTGAAGTTCGCGCTAAAATTGGCCCTTTTTATTAAAATAACTGTTTAAAATGTGAAAAATAATGACGCTCCCCAGACCAGTGTTTACAATATCTTATACCAACAGAAAAAATCCGCCTAGACCAGACCAAATCGACTTTTTAAAGGTTGGAGTGGCGGTGTAACAGCGTCGCATGAAAATAACAACAACGATGAACATGAACACTCTTTCAGAAACGAAGTAGGTATGCATAATTTAATATTTCCATAGCCAAAAAAAATATCGATTTTAGCTTGTTTTGTTAGATTTAGCAGTAATTTCGGATTATCGTTTGTTCGGATACTTCACTCACGTGTCAATGCACTGGAAAAAATTAAATGGTACCTTTGAGTTTAATGTGCTTCTTATTTAATATTGACACGAAAGACCCATTTTTGTAATTCACAGGTCAAGTTTTATAAATTAAATAGTAAACAGATGGACTGCACCTCACCACTAGGGTCTGGTTAATTGCCTGTTTAATGGGTCACAATACACCTGTACTATAATATTATTTATTTTTGACCAATGATAATTATGTTATTTTACATATAGTATATGTATTATATACAGTGTAAGTGTAGTTACCCGAGAGCCGGATGTTCTCATCTGTAAGTGCAGCCAGTGATAGATTCTTTTTCTTGCATATCATATTCGTTTAATAGTTGCAGAAATAAAATAAAAGTAATGACTTATATTTACGGTCTATTTTCTTGTAGTAATGTATAAATTTACACATTCATTCATAAAAGTAGTTCTTTCTGACATCATCAAGTCATCTTATACCAGGGATCGTGTTTGTGATCTCGGATTTAAAAATTAATTAAAAGTAATTTCCGTTGCCTAATATGTTAATGCTTCAAATCATTGTAACACTAATGTAGGCAAAATTCAGAATATTTAAATTACTACACCATCAGGCAGCCATGTGCACTGATTCGTCACTACATACAGTTAGCGTTTACATATCATCGATTATGTAAACTAATTATGCGATACAACAACTAGCAATGCGAACTTTATAAAGTTTCTCCCTCACTCAAATATCAGCCAGTAATAACAAGAGGTATCTTTTTCAAAAAGATAAACGGCGTAAACATGTATACATAAACAAGTTATCAATATGCAGTCTGTCTTTAGATCGGCGTTCACGTGATTAAAACGATCGTATTTCATTCATTCACAACTCTTCCATTCGTAAAATTTGAATGGTGCAAACCGATGAAAAATGGTAAGAGAACACTAAATATTTTGTGCAGCCTACTTAAGTTTCCAAGTATTATAGGCTCTAAGATTAAGCCCGGGTTTAACATTTAGCTTTTCAAAGGACTTCTTAAAGTAAATTAAAGTGTGAGGCTAATAGACTACTTACAAGGATTGCTATCTCCCCTTACCAACACAAAATGTGATGAAATCAAACTGTAGGACGCGGACTGCCGATGCGGTGCGGTTGTGAAAATTCAACAAAAATATCAGTTTGAATTCTGTAAATTTTCTTCTAGTTTTTTTTAATGAAATATTTAAAAAAACTCCGCTGAAACTTTTAGGTTAAGTTATAATATATGTACGCTTTCTTTTATGAATTCTGGTAGGATATTGTTGTTGTAGGAGTTGAACGTCCACTTAAAAAGTACATGTATTTGGTATGTTTAACGGATATTGTCCATCGATGCTAAAATCTCGCATAACGTGTCGCAGTCAAAACGGTTGAACTTATATAGGAAAATACGAGAGTTGCCATTCCATGTATATATAGGTCAGTCGCTACACTATATGTTTATACTGGAATTTCAAAAGCGTTTGCCACGCTTATCATTTAGTATTATTTCAAATCTACAGATATGATTGACTGGAATGTATACTGGAACCTTTTTATATGATTATGTGCTCTAAGATATGTTATTGTATACAGTTTGAAGAACATTATTCTTTTTTTACAAAAATCTGAGAGCGAGCAGCTTTAAAGTGCTGAATAGGTCGTGTCACGTATTCCTGAAAGATGTCTCATAAACAAAGCCGGTTATATACAATTGAAAAGCACTGTATTTTACTTCATCAAAAAGTCACAAGCAAAACTATGTTTTTGAAACAAATAAAACAAAATCAACATGATGTGTTATCAATGAACTACAGCTCTGCGATTAAAATAAACGGATAGTAACCAAAATCAAGTACTGCTAGCGAAGTATTGACACAAATAATCACTCTTTGTCTCTTGTGTCAAATTTTGCAGAGGACTCCTTGTTGTGCTTTGATTTAATCATGTCGACAGCAAAGCCTGCTGGTCTTTTCCCTTATAGCACTATATCGAACATATGCGTCTCTCTTCATTATAAAATTGAGGTACTTCTGAGATGAAAACTGTAGACACAGTCAATTTTTTTGGAAAAGCAAGAGTTGTCGTTTGTAATTGAGCTGTCGTTCGTTTCATAGAGGGCGCAATCTAATATACGCTGGTAAAAAAAGAAAAAAGCGCTTTTCACGTTTCAGTCGCAATCTACACCTAGAAAAATGGATATATGATTGCTTTTTTCACTAACACAACCTTTGACATTATAGAAACGAAACGAGTCGACTGAATATTCTTTTATGGCCTTTTTAGTCATATATGATATTGTCTTAGCTAATTTTTTCCCATCCTAAAATGGTCTGCCTCCGTGGTGTAATGGATAAAGCCGATGGCTAAAACACTTTTGTGTACGTGTACTTTTAGAATCCACGAGTTCGAATCCCATCAACACCCATTTTTTTAAAACTTTTTTCTGCTGTTTTAATAATCATTTCTAATTTTTTAAGAATATTTTACGGCAAATAATCATAAAAATCTTCATTCATGTCAAATTAATAAGGATAATGGTAATGAAAAATTGAGACATACCAGGAACGGTCTATAGAGCATTCCTGGACATACTGTATAAATATTATTTGATAACAGTAAAGTTTCGATACTACAGGTCAGTCAGTAGATGTAATGTCGTGTCAGGTTTTGCTTGTTCAACCAGAATTGGTTCCCTCGAGTTCTTTTGGGGCCATGCCTCAATATCAATTATCACCAATTTTCAAAATATTTACATGGGATTTTTGTTTGTTGGCCCGCTGTGATACTTTGTATCACAGTTTTTCTTGTTTTAGACTAAAATTGAGAGGTTCTTCGGTTGTAAAAGTAGAGGATGCGTGTCTTGAAATACCGGCTATATTTGTCAGTGACTGACGTCACACACACATAATAATTGAATATTTGATATCGTATCCTACCAACGTGCAGTACCGCGGAATACTGAACGAACTGAACCAGCCAATAAAGCACTGTGCATTCAGGATAATGCGACAGTGACATAATAAGCATACAATAAACTATATGAGTCCATGATTGCAAACAAAGGTACACCATGCGTGCAGAAAAAGTATTAATCCTTGTATTATCAAACGGATTTACACAACACTATTGGACTCATCTGTAACGACACTGTCGCATTATCCTAAGTTGACAGTTTCATACTGATAATTGTCTCATACATTCTAGTAATTGGTGTCATCCGCAGAATTACATGTCAGATATCATTATCAAATAATACATTTACCAAGAACACCAACAGCTGCTGAAACAAAATACCGAATAGCCCCAGGCTGAAATAATGTGCATTTGCGGGGTATTCCGAGGATTTCCGTTCATTTCCGGATGCATCTGAATTCAGTGTCAGCAAAATCCGATATCGATTTTTTAAATGAAATCTCTGATGGGTCTAATGCTGCCATAATTATGTTTGGAAAATTTAAGACATAGAATGATATTTTGGTAATGTTTGGTGCAAGTGCTCAAGACTTTCACAATGAAAAGAAAATGGTGTATTATTGAATAAAATCAATATATTTGACTTAGAATATTGTAACGTGTGTCACGTAATACATAAGAATCGTTTTATTCAGTTACCACCATCTTGGTTTGGCATTCTGTTGAAAAGCTGCAAAATATGCAAGATGTCTAAATTTCGTATGTTCGTTACGTAGACTATATGTCATTTATTCAGGTTATAACACTCTCCACTAGTTCATAGTTATTAGGTTAAACTCTTTTGAGGCCTTTTTTCTAAACAGGGACAATAACTAATTGATTACACTGATTTAATGGTACTTTATACAATTTAGTTCATGTACATAATGCTCTTCTCTGCTGCTCTAAGCTTTAGTGCTTTAAACGCTTTAAGTTATCTCTTTGTACAAATTGGAACGAATAGATTTTTTTTCGTTTCCGTTACTTTATGTTATTGTCTGAATACAGGGCGAGTCTTTGGGAAAGCAGTTTACACCTTAGTTCTGCTTGGAGGCTATTGAATAACTCCCTGCATTCGTTAATAACGTCCTTGACAGTAGCAGAAGCGCCTTCAATGTGTACATTAGAGTAGCTTAGAGAATCTGGTTGATATGACCCATAATACAATCTGTGCCCAAACCTTGCTACAACTGAAGAAGAATCTGCCTCTAACTCGTCATAGTTTAACAGATTAGCCACTTTCAATATCAGTAAGCAGTTTCTTGCAGGACAGACATGATACCTTATCTCGGTGTATTGCCTTGCTTTCTGCAATTCTTTGTCTAACCAACTTCTCATGTAAGACTGGCAGCGTTGAATCACAGATGAAACTTGGTATTCTTCTGCCACAGGAGCAATGCGTAAAACATTTGTTTCTGAAATAATTGTAGACTTGTGTTCAGTTGGTTATTTGAATTTTGTTATGAATCTATTATACATGTATTTAAGGTCCATTACTAACACTAAATCAAATTTTCTACTAAATCTGGAATTGTAAGCGGGAAACAGTTCGAAACTGGCTTCTTAAACTTTACAATAGCCGTATAGTATTTCCCTGTTTGAAATACTGCTGCAGAAAAACGATTGAATGTTTGTGTATTTCCTAAATTGACCTGGGTGGTCTTTTTTTCCTACTTTCGCTTTATTGAATGTTGTAAATTATCTATGTACAACCTATTTACAGTTTCTCTCTGGGAGACTTATGGAAAATAACAAAGATATTTGAAAACTGAAAAAACCTACTTTCTTTTTTGAAAAGGCAAATACAATTTAATAATTCTTTTGTTAACCTCAAATTTATAACACAATATATTCACATTTGATGCAGTATGTCGCCTGTTACAATTCCAGAATTGAAAGAAAATTCGATATGGTGTTAGTAATGGACCTTAAAACAATTCTGAAAGCACGTTTGCTCTACCACATTTACTTGTCTGGGGCATTAGGGTATTCATTACTTAAATTGACAGGTTTGGTTTTCATATGAATTGGAACTATGAAGGACATTGTACATATACAGTATTGATCCATAAAAAACTTGGAAGCGGCTTATAGACTGAGAATAAAGCAAAATGCATATATGTTATTTATATAAGAAGTTACATGAAGATCTATGCATAATCATAACACATTTGTAAAATTATTTAAAAAAAATACTAACCATCTATAGGTTTTAATGTTCCGGGATGGATGCACATTAGGAACTCAAGAAAGTCTGCATAGTTCTTCCCTGTAATGTTTACTGTCATTGATTGCTTTTCTTTGAAGTTGTGTTTGAACATGGCCTCGAACACTGGCGAAGACAACATCAGGAAATTTTGTGAAACAAATAGTTCATTTTTGTCATCAAAGATCAATCGAACTTCGTCGAAACATTTTCCTTTTTCTGTGAAAGGTTTCGGCTTCTCTTCTGTGTCGGCATTATCAGCATTCATTTCAAGTTTTAAACCTTGTGGATGCAGGAAAGCTCTAATCCTTTATCAAGCTGTAATAAACAATGACATTTTCAAGCTGGGAACACATGTGGGGAATACAAATGCTTTCAGGAAAGTGTAATGAAACGGTTCTAAGCTTTCTACTCAATCCACTTTCCATGTAGCTATAATGCAAGAAAATACATAAGGGTCATCATATGCCCATAAGCCACATCCTAGCAGCAAGTTTGAAGACAGTAAGTCAAAGAGTTGTTGAGTAACTAAGCAGTCATATTTTTAAATACAATGTCACAACGACATTGTCCTTTGACTTGGTGACCATAAAATCAGTTCGGATGATGTACGATTCGTGCCAGTTTGAAGATCTTTGGTCAAAGTGTTGTCGGCTTATTGTGTGGAAATAGTTTTTGAATGTTACTAAGTTTACTGTGAAAACTTTGATCTTATGACTAGTTATAATCTTGGGATCGGAGGCACAATGTACAAGTGGGTCGAGTCCTATCGATCAACAGAAGTGCTGGAGTCAGTATTTATTGGGTACAAAGTCGAAAGATATTACAACGACATGGTGTCCCTAAAGGAGATGCACTGTCAGAAATAGGCACTCATTCGCTTTCTTCTTTTTCATAAATGACTCTGATTTTCACAGAGGAGACAAATGCAGACGACCTTATGCTTTGATGTTCATCATGTTACTTTTAGGATGAAACAAGCTGCAGACATGTTTCCAGCATGAACAGAAGACAAATGTGTACAAGTAAACACAGAAAGGTCATGTGCAACTCTATTTACACCATCACGATACCATCAAGATTAGCCGTATCCCTCTGACTGAAGTGGAATAGGCAACATATTATTTATGTAGGTGTTACCTTCGACAAGCGACTTACATGAAAGCCACATCTCAAGCAAAAGCTGAAAATATAGGACCGTCGAAAACAAGCGATTATGCATAAGTTAGAGGGTATTAATAGGGGAGCAACTACAAAGCAGAGGTAGAAGCTATTATACAGGCATCAAAAACTATTGAAAATTATTGAAGAGTCAAAAGAGGACTGTCAAAAGATGGCCATTCTAACATATATATTAGTTCTGGGAGCCAAGTCGGCTAATGCCAATACGTCATGCCTTGCCAAAGAACTTAAAACGCGTGTCCCTTGAGTGGATACTTGCACACTGTGGTGTTAATGGCAATGCGAAAGCAGATCAATTTACAAATAAAGGAACTAGAGGCGACCAGGCAATCAATAGAGACACTTATGAAGAAAGGCTCGTCGTGATTAAGACTTACAAGAACGAAGACGCAGAAAGATAACAACCATCTACTGGACATATGACACAAACTATTCTATTCAGGCTTCGTGCAGGACATAATACGCTCAGTGCTCGTATGTATGAATAATTGAAGCTGTCCTCATCACTAAAATGCTCCAGTGGTCTTTCCGACCAAACAGCAGAGCATTTACTTCAGATACCAGTATGTCAACTTCTTTGTAATTCAAGAAAATGTATATGACTTGGAACAGTTTTCAAATGCAATGTTACCTGGAAATTCGATCGAGTAACGTCAAAATAAACAGGGATCATTTACTATTCATGTACAGTATCCCTGCATACTTCTAAGTCAAAATCTTTGCAAGCTATTTAGCTGAAGCCAAAGATCGACTGACCAACCTAGCTGCAAAGCAATACATTCTCCAAAAGAGCATAAATAGTGCACCGGTTCATGCGTTGATATACTGATAAATATTTAAAATGGTTAACGGTTAAAAAACTACGTCTGTCTGGATTTTCTTTTTTAAAGCATAATTTTTAAGATAAGGGTAAATGTAAACAATTTAGAATTATAGAAACGACGAAAGAATGTTCCATCAAAATAAAACGTACACAAAAGTAGAATTTTGAAATTGCGTAAAATAAGTGAACGCAACATTGGATATATGTACTGTCGATGAAATGCTAAATTTTGAAAATAAACAGTGACCTTGATAAATCTTTTGAGGCTCAGACAAAACATCGTATACACTTAACCGATTTAGAAACGCAAAGATTTCCCCTGTTGATGATTTTTATTTGAATCACGCTATTGTTTTTATTTCTATTTAAGTCATTTTTTGCGATGAATTATTGAAACTTTTACAAGAATTCAATTTTATATGTTTTTGTTGTGTATAAAACTGAAATAAATTTCAAACACGATAACACTGTTAAAATAAATATGTTGCTACTTTTGCGTTTCTAAATCGGTTGCGTGTATGTTTGACTTTTTTTTCTCTACCTGCACACCCATCCACAATCCGTTCATAAGCCATGTCTTGTCTTTTTGGCTTTGCCTATGTATATTGTTAAATATTTTATTGAAACAAAGTAAGTATTTATGTATGCACACATTTGTAAGATTGCCAAACATTATTTGATAGCGCGGCCCGGTTATCTCCGTTGATATCTTCCCGTATCAAATGGATATACATATTTCGGATATATTGATTGTAAATATCAATGTTAAGGTACAATTTATCAAAGGCGAGGTTTACTTTACTTTGCATGGGTAAATCATTATGTATAGCTCTAGTCACAGAAATTAATGGAACAGTTTCAATCTACCAGAGAAACTAAGTTAATCAAATGATGTACTACTCATACTTGCAAATGATCCAATACTTCTTTAATTCAATTAAAGAATTCACGCTTTTATTCAACATATCTCTTAAGGATATGTGAATAACTATCTTAATCAACCAATAAAACAAAATTTCAATGCAACATAATAAAATAACTGAAATCTGGCGGAGGGAGGGTGGGTCAAAGAAATAAATTTCTTGAAACGTGTGGTCAAGTCAAAATCATATCTAACAGTGATGAGTAAATATCAGATAAAAGACAGGCCGGGCCTCAACAAAACAACTTTCTAAGACCAATCAAAAGTCTTATGACTATACTAATGAACCAATGAAATAGGCAGTTATTATTAACTGTCGACCAAGGAAATGCCCAAATTCCTTAGAATAACCTAAATCCATGTGAATGCTGAATATTCAGTTCGTTAATTAAATATTTTAATAAATGATTAAAATAAACCAATTAACTTCCCTTACTTAAAATGGCTCATAAGCAAGACTAACTCATAGTGCTATATTTAATGCCAAATATACAGATCACACGTACACAATGTATAATAGATTTACTTATAATTGAAAATACACTATTGAATTGATAAATACCCGCCAAATTTCAGCCAAAAACAAGCAAAACAAAGGCAAGAGAACAAACAAAATCGCAAAATATAAAATATAAATGAATGTCAGTAAACTGAAGGCAATGGGTTAGTTAGCAAACTGACTAAATAAAAAACACAAAAAAAAACCTAATGAATTAATCATACCCTAAAAACTATGTGACATTAAAGATATTTTAAACTAACTTGAAAAATGAAATTCAGTCACACCCGTGAAAATTAAGATGTTAAATTGAATTAGCCAAAAAGTCACATGTTTAGGATATGATTTATAAAAACAAAAGCAAAGCTTGATAACAAACTTTAACATGTTCCTACCTCAGTGACTCGGTAATTATAAGGCCACAAACATTTGGACCCTTTCTTGTGTAATGCATCTACAAGGCAAAGTATCTTTGTTTAACAAAAACTTGATATGCTATTTACTACAGAATCTACAGTGTACATTTAAAGCTCTGCCATTCTAGGATTTTAGTAGGAAAGTGTACAAATGACCCTTTTGAAAAAATAACCCAATCTAGAAGATCCTTCAAGATTTAAATGCAAACCACCGTCCAATTTTGCAAAGAAATGCCGTTTGACCTTGCCACAGTGAAAGAAAGGTCGGTATGACTTGACAAATTTGAAATTCAAATCTTTAGATAACTGAGAATTCAAAAATTCATTATATTGTTTTACCTTATGCTCTGTAACCATCATATCAACTGGACGTGGTAGAATGGCGGAAACAATAATATGAATATCTTTAAATCTTAACCGTATTTTAGCCAAAAGATTGGTTAAATCTGCTGTCATATTACTCATACAACTATTCTGAGCTATATTATTGGTACCTACATGCAAAATGATGTAATCAAAACCATTTAGGGATAAAATTCCCTTGTCAACAAGATAATGAATTTTCCCTATAGTGGCTCCAGGAAAGGATTTAACTGTAACCCCTTCAATTGGTGGTATATGCTTGATGATTGAATCACCAACGATTATGACTTTACGACAGTCTGTAAAGAGAACAAAAATTAGTAACATGTTCATAAATGTACAATACCAAATAAAATACAACATTATATAAAATATATAATTATCTTTCCATTAAAAACAATAGTCAATGCAGAGAATATCAGTAGCATGATCTAGATAGCAAGGCACAACCTGTCCAGAAGGTCTACTCGTCCAACTGTAAACAGGCAATCTTCTCCTTTTAGGAACAAAGATAACTACCTTAAATCATGCAACATTAATTCACTACATTGACTGATGAAAACTCTCATAATCCTCACTCTGAATCTTACTAGAAATGAATTTAGACACCCTTACTTTATCTGCTAAAGAAAAATCAAGGTATTTCTTATAAGCATCGGATTTCCAGTCACCCAATAATTGAATAATATCTGCTGGTAGATTCATTTGAAAGGCAAGGGTTGCCAAACCTCTTCTAAACGAATGAGTGGAAAATTCTGAAGGATCCAGACCTGCTCTTTCAATACTAAGGCGTAATCTTTGTAAGTAAGTTGTATAAAAAATAACCTTCCCTGACTTTAAAATAAACAAAGGAGAAGAGTTTAATCTAGGAATATTTTTTAACATATTAAAATATGCATTTACAGGACACAATGGTGAATCTTTAATAGGAGTTAACGGAGCTTGGAGTAATCTCTCCCCTTTTTGTATCGTTTTAGACCACTTCATTGTCACTAGTAAACCCAATTTCGAAACTTTAACATCACCACTTAACAAAAATTTGGGATTAGACAAATCCTTTTTTGTAGTAGGCACAAGATTGGACTTCCTAGCCAACAGAAAAAAAGCAAATAAAAATAAACACCAAAATGCATGATCATCATGAGAAGAAAAATCCAAAACACTGTAGATCTTTAAAAGTAACCAAGGTGTCATAGGCTGAGCTTGTTTAACCATGTGAAGTTTTGTTTTTGAAATACCTTTTAATGATAAATTCAACAGAAAATTATTGATGTGTTCTGTCTTGCCCCCTAAAAGTAAATGCATAATTCGGACTCCACTAATATAATTTTTGATTGACTCTACAGACTTGAAAGTTCTACTCAGGAATTGAGCATATAACTGCAGAGTTTCCGTATCTGCTGGTAAGGCACAAAGCTTAAAATAAGTACAAAACAAAAGAAATGATTCCCACTGAATCTTTAAATTTCTCCTCGATCCTTCAGCATAGGCCTGTCTGTTTGACTGTGTAAGATCGTCTTTTAAAACTTTTATTTGTGACTCTGTAAAGAAACAAGTTATCACCAATTATTTTTAAACTCAAAATCAGAATCATTGACCAAAATTTCTGTGACATGAATACCCTCAACCATTGACTCAAACTGATCTTGGAATATTTTACCTTTGTGCCATCTAGAAAGAGAATCAGCAATGCGATTTTCATTGGATGGGATATGCTGGGCACGAATTTCAAATTCATGGACTGCAGCAATAAAGCAAATCTCTCTGAGACATGACTGCAGGAATGAGCATCTAGCCTTACCTGTGTTAAGGCTAATACACACTGACAAATTGTCACAAAAGACAACAATACGACGGTGTTTAAAATGAACACCCCACAAATGTAAACAAACTACTAAGGATAAAATTTCCAAGGCGCTTATATGCAATTCTCTGTTCAAAATACCTGGTGGAAATGGTGCATGAAAATATTTTCCTTCCCAGTAACCACCACAGCCATCTAAACAAGCATCTGAAGAGAATATTTGATCAGGATTTGACCATTTACCCAAGGACATCAAAGAAATACCATTGTAAATTGGTAGAAATTCATTCCACCATAATAGATCTTTCTTAACTTCAACAGGAATTACTGACTGATGTAAACTATCTAATTTATACAACTCTTTTAGCCAACGGAGTAATCTACTCACAAAAATCCTACTTGGTTTAACACAGGCTCCCACAAAATTTAATTTTCCTAACAAACGCTGAACATCTTTTAAACAGGCGCTATCTTTTTCTAACCAAATTTTTATTAATTCAGAAATCTCTTTTAACCGCTCCGGTGTGATTTCCATAGTCATTTTAACAGTGTTGAAAAGGACACCTAAAAAGGACATTATTTGACAAGGGGGACAACTCTTATTAACTGATTCCTGAATCCCTGATCTTGAAAGAACTTGACCCAGCGTCAAATAAGCAAATTGTGCATTATGCTGCTTTTCAGCGCCTGCTAAATCATCAAGATAATTAAGAATGGAGATGCCTAAGCCTAGAAGAATAAAAGCTATGGTATTTGTGACCCTCTGACAAATTTGAGCTGCACTACGAAGTCCCATAGATAAAACAACATCACAGAAAATATGCTTTTTCCATACGAATGAGACTAAATTATAATCTGACGGACAAATGTTTATTTGCCTATAAGCTCTTGATAAATCTTTTTTGAACAAGTAACAGTTTGGTCCTTTGGCAAGTATTAAATGTACAAAGTCATCGATTTTGGGAAAAATTAAAGAGACAGGTTCACCTAAATAAACATCTTTATCTACATAACTATTCACTGAACATTGTGAAGCACTGCTCAAATCAAGTATAACCCTCCTGTCATTGACCTCCTTCTTAGGGACTGTGTTCAAGGGTGAAATTAATAAATTACTGCTGAATGGGTTTAACTTAAATGGACCAATAATGGCATTTTCATTCATTTCTTTAACAAAATAGTCCTGCATTTGTGAAGGAAATTCTTCAGCACCTTTGTAGTTTCTATACTGCCACATAGGCTTCATAGAAGGTAACATGTTCTCATCTCCACTAAACCCAATTGGAAAACCAAATTCAATAAGATCACACACTAACAAGTCCTTGTAACCAAAATGTTTTAACATGTGTCTTAAATAATTGGTGTCAATCTTATTATTGACTCTGATACGACAACCCTCAAAATTAAATTTTCCCGATTGTTTAACTAATTCATGAATTCTAACTTTATTTTCAACATCAAAAAAGCTCGGACTGTTTTTAATTGAACAACAGATATCACATGAACTAAACGAGTGAGAGCTAAAAGCTGTTTTAACGTTGCCATTAGCTTGACTTTTTTTGTTTTCCTGCGCTTTTGAATTATAACAAAATTTTGGTAAAAACAAATCATCAATTTTGTTTTCAAATTTCATCTCTGAGACAGACATGAATTGTCAAGCAGACAAATAAGGGCATGCAGAAGAACATTCCGGATGATTCAACTTTTTGTGATCTTTTTTGCCAACATGTAGCACAAATATGTTGTGCAAACTTCATTTGACCTTTAACAACAATGGTGTGAGCGGTCTTATGTTGGCATTTATTCCTTTGATAAGGAGAACAGAACCAAACATAAGCATCCTCTTTGTTCTCATCATTTTTTGGTTTACCCTGAGGATTACCTTTGAAACTTGGAAAAGAATTTTTGGAAGCAGTACTAGTTTTGTTGAGGATAGCTATCTCAAGGTAATGAAAATCATCTGACCAAGATTTCTCGCCTAGCTCTATTTCTCTAAGAACTGCAGCATAGTATGATTTAAGAATAGCCAAATTGTAAGTGGAACTCAAATACATTAACCTCTTGAGTAATTTTGTTCTACCATTTCTCTCTTTTGATTTAATTTGTTTACTTGAAATTATTTCCAGTTCCCCTGCCACAAATAAATTCAAATTTAACTCCTGAAAGGTAATATTCTTACTAACAAACTCATATCTAAGCTGAGAGTGAGGATATTTTTGAGAATGTTTTACTTTATCTGAACTTTTGGCCTTAATACCAGATTTTTTCTTTTTAGATTTTTTAGATTTCTTTGAATGTCTACTAGAACCCTTCTTTGAATGTGATTTAACATCTGAATCGTCCTCACTGCTGCTTTCCCCGTCTGATGAAGTAGATGAGCTAGAATCACTATCCGAACTTGTACTGTCCGAACCGGACACATCTAAATCTGAATCCATAAGACCCAATTGACTCATTTGTTTCTTAACCTTCTTTTTAAGTTTTTTATCTTTTCTCAATGTGTTGATCGTAACGCTTTGATTTTTTACGATATCCGATACTCCAGAAACTTTCGGGGTTGGTGTTGGAGGTAAATGATTAGGAAAAATATCGGAATTGATGTGCCTACCTTTGAGCTGTTGAACTTCTTGCTGTTTGTTTTTTAGTTGTTTTTTGAGTTCTTCTTTTCTTTTGTCCTTCAGTAAACGTTTCTTCTCTGTCTCGACCTCCAAAATCTGCAATCTCAACTTTTGCATTTCCTCATCTTCACTTTCACTTTCAACGTGTTGTTGTTGTTGCGGCTCGTCTCCGCCAGAGGCCCCAACAGGGATATCTACAAGGCTATAAACGCCCTCGGTCTTCAAAAAACCGTCACTTTTACTTCCTTCTGTTGGAAAACCAACAGTGTCTAACTCCTCAGTGATGCCGTCGTTCATTTTCTTATAGTCTTTTCTTTCAGCACGCCTCCTTTCTTTTCCCGACATCACACTAACGAAATCAACTTAAATATGGTAACATATACCATAAATGTAAAATTATGCACCACGCAGAACAACACTGTCCAAAGCGCGAAAAATAGTTCAAGTCCACAATAATCAACGATTTTTAATCATTTATGCCTAAAAAGGCTAAATTTGTACTTGCTATTGCTCAATAGTATCACATAATAAAGTTCCAATAGTTCCAATAAATAAAACAAATGTATTTGTTTTTTCGGGCACTGTAATTCCCGCTTAAACTACTACAATATTTTACACAAAGAAATAAATTTCTTGAAACGTGTGGTCAAGTCAAAATCATATCTAACAGTGATGAGTAAATATCAGATAAAAGACAGGCCGGGCCTCAACAAAACAACTTTCTAAGACCAATCAAAAGTCTTATGACTATACTAATGAACCAATGAAATAGGCAGTTATTATTAACTGTCGACCAAGGAAATGCCCAAATTCCTTAGAATAACCTAAATCCATGTGAATGCTGAATATTCAGTTCGTTAATTAAATATTTTAATAAATGATTAAAATAAACCCATTTCTCAATTTTTTCGTTCGAATTTGACATAAAGACCTATAGTAAGCATACAAACCTACTTAGTGTTTGAAATTATTTTTGCCCAATCGCAACGCAGTATTCGCTACACTTTAACTTGGGTTAATCAATATTTATATACCGAGTCAGTAAATTGGGAAATACTGCAGATTTACAAAAAATAATTTCAAACACTAAGAAGGTTAGTGTTCATTCTGATGCATTTACTACAATAAATTGGTCGCGTGGCATGCGCCGCGCCAGACCAATTTATTTTCGTAAATACGTCAAAATGAACACAAACCTATACTAAATGTCCAATAAAACAGAACATGTAAATTAAATGTGTTCAAGTTAATATTTGCCTTACAATTCACCGAAGGATAAATAGAAGGGTAAATTTCAAGTTTTATGTCCCTTGTTAATCTCATTTATCATAATACAAGCCGAAAATCAAGTTGTACGTATAATTTCCACTGTTCAAATTTAGGTAGCGAAATTAAATTTCTGTTTTTCTTTCTTAAATATCACAACTAAAATCTTTAAACCGATTCAAATTGATCGAAATTTTATCGCTTTAATGCTAAAATTTTTAAGTTTAAAATGTAGATATAACTTACGCTATATAGTTAAACCTTTATTTTAAAACGGTGTTCACGTTCTTGAAGTACTGTCAAAAGTGGTAAATCGCTCAGTAGAAATGGTTTAATTCGTCGGACGTTCCTCCGCGGTCTAATAAAATGTAGTCCATAGTGTCTTTTTTCAATGCAAGATGTAATTAATGGTCGGTCATTAAACTATGTCGTCGCAGAAAGAAACAGGTTTCATGAACCAAATCTGAAGTGACAGGTGAATAGAAAGTGTCTACTAACCATTCTATGGTGTCGGATATCACGTCGTTGTCACGTGGACGTAGCTTCTTTAAATGGGACGCTACCGATATACAGAGTTATCCGATAAAATTGACATGATTTGCTTCCCTTGATTCGCGCACCTGCTCATTGGGTAGTTCCGGTTTCCGGTCGACAAATAAACATCGAAAAAACGAAAGATTTTTTATATTTTATAATAGATATTAACGATATCTCTACGACATCAGTATAGCTGTAAGTATCAATCAATGCTTATGTCGACTACAGTATGTGGCTATCATGCAGGACTGTAAATGCAGTTGCTATTGCGTCAGTTGACCGTGTATTGTATGATGTCAGGGTCGTCGTCAATTTTGTGCACATTGATCTGTTGATGACATATTATCATGGTCGTCTTCTCATACGTATTGGTGTTAAATAGATTCAATCAGCGAAATTAGTTTACGACTGAGTAAGATATACTTGTCCATTTTAAATGGCATTTAACAGGCTGATGAAATTGCCCAATCGGGCTTTCGAAAATCAGCTTTTTTAAAAATGATTTTCTTCACTTGGAAAAGGTTTGAACATGCTAAGTATGATAAAAACATCTAAAAAAAGTTTAAAAGTACAGAATTATTCATGTTTTCCTGCAAAAATTTGTCTCCAAATTGTGAAGAAAAGACATTTCTGGCATTTTCTTTTAAACTTATCAACAGAAAGTTCTAAAACATTTCAGATTCATAGAAAATGCACACATAATTATAAAGATACCCAAAATAAGATACACAAAGGTATAGTTTGTTGCGCCGGTCCTTTTTTAGATTTCACAATAAAATATATGGAAACTGAAAGTAGAAGGGCCAAAAACCTGGCGCAAGAAATGGCTGGATGGATTTTTGTGATGTGGAGTTTTTTCATACCATACTAATGCAAATAACATACCCTAGCTGCTTCAGAAACATTCATGAAGATTTGCACTGAAAATCTTAAAAAATGTGTTTTTCAGTGATTTCAAACTTATTTTAATTATGTTAAAAAATCTCAAGATGACTTTTATTCACTTTTAAATTTATTCTCTACATCTGAACTTTGTAATAGAATGTAAATTGTATGAAATTATTCATTTTTAAAAAAGTTTATTTTTGGAAGCCCGATCGGGCAATTGCATCAGCCTGTTTAAGCTTTATTTTATCGTTCATTGTCTGAATGTGATACAGTATGTATCCTCGAAGGACCAGTTTCAGTGACCCTAAGATTACTTCAGGCAGAATTACCAAATCTGTTTGGGAAGACCTATTATCTTTATGAATTACTATTGTGTTATTAGTCCTTTACTTGTGTGATGTATAATAAAGTGGAAAATATTCCAACAAAATTATATAGTGCTGTTTATCATAGACACCCCTGTTTTGCACTACAGATACTCAACCGAACCTATTTCAGTGACCCCTACTACATTTGTAAACTAGTGACAATAGCCGGTAATTTGCATTTGCTCAAAGTTAACTATCACAAACTGAACAAAAAATAATAACCAGCGTGGGACTTGTTTTTATTGAGATACAGAGCATATTCAATTTGATGGTTACCCTGTATTTTAAATACAATGAAGCACAAGGGGTGGGGTTCAAACAGTGAGCAAAAAATGATTTTTTTTTGCATAAAAATGTAATGATATTATAAAAATGTAATGATCTTTAGTTGTCATATGCAATAAGAATCTGTTTACCATATCTCATAAAAATATGAAGACATTTGCAAACTTATTTCAATAAAATCAGATCTGAAAGTTAGTCCACACTTCTCAGACCAGCCATTTTCCATTTAAAAACTATAAGCAGATCATATGCTTTGAACATAACTTTTATCAAGAAGTTCTTATAGGTCAGCTATATCTCCATACAAACAGGAAGAAAACAATACAACAGTCTTTTCGGGCAAGAAAATTAGTTGAAATAATGTTTAATCTTTAAAATCTTATCAAGAATTGTCACCACTTTGCTATGTTTCTTTTGTACAACTTAATTGATTTGCGGACAACCAGTCTAACGTACTAGACGAAAAATTCTAGGTTTAGGTAATCAGGCGAACAGTCACTTCCTTTCATAAATTATACAAGCAATTCATTAATTTATGGAATTTTTACTTCAGGTTTATGTGGTTCAACTTTCTTCACAAATGGAGCAGATCATTCACATTGATGCTAGAGATAAAGCTAGTCCAGTTCGAAGAGCTACATCGGGTGGAAAGAGATACTGTGTTCTGTGCAAAAAGTATGAAGGCCAAATTCTTGACAATGGAATGAAAGTAAAACTACATAGAATTCCAGGAGGAAAATCAAAAAGTGAGGTCACACGAAGGAAACTATGGCTAAGAGGTCTAAAACTTCATCGTCCAAATTTGCCTGTGTCAGATAACACCAGAGTGTGTATGTTGCACTTCGATGCCCCATATATTCGCGGAGAATCTGTGCCCAAATATTACAACCTTGAAAAAGCAACCAGTAAACCAAAATCAAGAAGACCATTGACTGACCAGCTGGAGGGTGATATATCACAACCATATTCCGGTGAAGATGAAGAGGAAGAAATATACTATGCAAGTAAACTTGTAGAGGAAATTCCAGCTACATACTATGACTCCATATACAGCTGTGAAAATGAGGTGGAGATTTTCCAGGAGGAGCCATCATACAGGGTTGAAGAGTCTGAGCAGGAAACAAAACAACATGTAGATCATTGCTACAACTTGAATCCTAAGCCTACAAGAACTGTTGAAGCAGAGACACAAACTTCTCCTTGTTCTCTCAAACCTGAAGACATTTCCCATAATGATGAAAAGACAAGATTCTACACTGGCTTTCCAAATTATGTGACATTTATGCTGTTTTTTGAAACTTTTTTGAAGCATGGGGCAGACAAACTCACTTACTGGGAGGGTCAGAGACGATCTGTCAGTGAAAAACATTACAATCAATCTCACATATCTAAACCTGGGAGAAAAAGGAAACTAAGACCTCTGGATGAATTTTTCATGGTATGCATTCGCCTAAGATTGGGGCTGCTGCAAGAACATCTAAGTGACATATTTGGTGTGTCTGTCATGACTGTGTCAAGAGTTATGAACACATGGATTAACTTTATGTACGATCACATGCAGTGTCTAATTCCATGGCCAACAAAAGAACAGATTCTTGCTAATTTGCCCAGATGTTTCCACGAAATGCCGGACACACGTATAGTGATTGATGCTACAGAATTCTTTTGTGAAAAACCAGGTTCTCTGAAAGCACAGAATTTGACATGGAGTGATTATAAACACCATAACACATTTAAAGTCCTAGTTGGTGTAGCCCCGAATGGCTTGGTGACATTTATTTCTAGGGTATGGGGTGGCCATACTTGGACAGACATATTGTTCAAGAAGATGGACATATGTTCATCCCCAAATTGGAGCCTGGAGATGTAATCATGGCCGACAAGGGCTTCACAGTAGCAGATTTACTTCCTTCGTCTGTAGGTTTAAATATGCCGCCATTCATCTCAAAGTCACGACAGATGACCAGCTCGCAGTTTTTTAAAACACAACAGATAGCTTCCTCACGGATAGTTGTTGAAATGAAAATGGAGCAGATAAAGAATTTCCGTTTATTGCAAACTGTACTCCCATTGTCAGAAGCCCATCTGGCTGAACAAATGATCGTTATTTGCACAGCGATGACAAATTTGTATGAGCCATTACTAAAGTGATATTGTACATCAAATAGGAAAACTGTTTATATTTGTCCATCTGATATCATGGACTTGTAAATGTGGTCATTTGTTACCTATTAAATTTGCTTGTGGCCTGGGTTTCTACATGAAAGTATAATTTGAAAAAGAAAAGACAGTGTTAGAATTTTATATAAACTGTTAACAGATAACATATATTCAGTGCAGTAGATAAATTGACACATAAGCAGTATGGTGTAAAAAATTAAACAGCACATGTATGTTAATGATATGTGTCATGTGCAGTAATAAGGACAAATACTGTCTGATGTTGCTTTTTTTTCTAGCTGTTTACATGTTTTATTAAAAAAGTATGAACTTTTCAGGTTATGAATGTGATATGCACCTGAAAAATAAATTATTTACTTTGCCTACATTTAACTATTTAGGATGCACATCACCTTATAAGTCAATATTTGTATATCATAATTCTGCTTGTGACATTTTTTAACTTCTCCCAGAATGCTTAGAGTACAACCTACATAGAAACATCAGTTTCTAACGAATGTTAATTTAATAAAATGTGGTCTCATAGGCAAAAATATTTCAGCACTACAAGGGTTGATATATATCATAGACCAGAACCATATGTTAAGTACAAATAAAGTCAAGATATTTGGTAGAATATGTAGTCCGTGACCTTTTTACGCCCATGTATCGATATCTCGCTATATCGCCGATATTTTTAAATTGATGTATCGGTACAAAACTTTTAATCAATAACATCCCTAACGAAATGCCTTTTACAGCTGTGGTCACACTTTTTCTCTTTCTATTTTTTATCTAAATCATTTTCAAGCAGAAGGTGTATGACAGTTAGATCTTGGTCAAGTTTTAGTAGACCAAACCTGACATCTGGGAAAAAACCCTGCTGTATTGGTCCTTGTTCACACTCTGGGAGCGCCATTTTGTGAGCTGTCATAACAGACATGGAATGTGTATGGCCACAAATTCTTGGTAAAATTCTATTGTTGGTTAGACTAGACTATAATGTTCAGCTGTTATACGCCCTTGATTCATAAAGAATTATATGTTAACACTGAAGCACCTTCATTTATGAGATTTTGCATGTTAAATATTTTGGTATATATATTGTATATGTTTAGTGCAAAGAGAGATTTATTTTTAAACTAATATGGTTTCTTTTTTATATGTCCTAGTCATTATCATTTTACTTAGAAAAAGTCATTGTACGATGAAGCTTATATTTACAATCCTCACCAGGCAAAGAAACATACTCCGTACTAGACACAATACTAGCCACTTTTTGTGTGACCTGAAATCCAAACATTTCTTACTTATCACCATGATTGGTATTCCAATACTTATGTTACAGACCATACAAATTGAATTACAGTTGGATAAATCTAATCCGAAAACCTATATTGTCCAATTGTGATTGGTTGTGAAAGGCCTGCATGGTTAAACACTGGTTGTACATGTAGCTGACCACTTAAATGCAGAAGCGTGCAGTGTTTGATTTCGCAAGGCAAATTATGAAAGGAATTGCTTGACATCCAACACACTGGCAGTTTTGTCAAATGTAACTACAAGACAAAAACTAGACCTAACACTAAATGAATAATACCCTCAAAAGACTGTATGTAGTACTAAAAAGAATACTTTGCACAAAAAAAATAAAATAGAGATATTGTTCTTGGCAATAACTGTAATTTGTCAAGATAGAGTTATGGTTCTTGTGCACTGCACTTCCTCTCAATGTGCTTGACCATTGTATGAAGTTGTATAGAATTCCAACAAGTAGTTTTCAAGTTATGCTCCGGACAAGGAAAATGCAACAGACTGCCTGACCAACCACCGGGTGACTCCTATATACCCCCCCCTAAACTTCATTTTGGAGGCATAATAGCTAGATCTATCACACAGTATTTCCTGTATACCTCTTTGTTAAACAGGTGACCATTTGGGCAGAGCCAATATTGACCCCAGGGGCATAATTTTAACAAATTGAAGAGGTCTACTAGGCAATGCTACATGTAATCTAAGCTCTATGTCCTGTGGTTACAGAGAATAAGAATTATTAAGTTTTTCCAGTATTAGCCTGTTTTAAGAGTCAATTTTTAAAGTTTTTCTATAGCAACCAGATATCTGCATGGAATGGTATTCCTTGAACAATTTTGGTATTGCTTCATGCAAGGAATATGTCAGCATAGTTTCATCATCATTGACCCAGTGGTTCCAGAGGACATGTCATTTGAATCAAAATGTTGACGGACAATCGTCAATCCTTAAAGCTCACTAGGTGAGATAATAAAAACAGGAAATCTGCCAATCATTTAATAAACTATTTAATATCATCTAATCTATCATAAATTAGTGAATTAAATAACTACTCTATATACAGAAAAAATCATACTAATCAAAAAGATGTGCTAAATATACCGAACAAGGTTCTTTCAAAAGGAACGGTCTGGAAAAGCAAGCAGTATCAATCTTTTTTTGCTGTTTACCTTAAAGTGCTTTTAACACCACCTTCCTCAAGATGACAAAATAGTGAAAAACTGATGAAGGCCATGGCAGACAAGTTTTAAATGAAACTTGATGGATGAAAAAGTCAAAATTTCATAATAGATACCAGTTACCCATACATAATTGCTATATACACATGACATGAAAAGACACAAAAATTTAATTCCTATTTTTTCATTTCATCATTACTGATGATACATTGTTGTATATTTAACACACATAAACTTACAGATTTCCTTCCATTTTTAACTCTCATTTATATATACTAAATTAAGACAAAAGAAAGATTTCTATAAACATGGTAAGCCAGCAAAACTAATATTTGAGGAGGATGGACATTAAATACGAGTTTGTTTGTATACAATTTTAAGAAACTTTAATCTTTTTTGGTCATACTAATACTAACATTGACGTTATTATTGTGTAAAAGTACAAAGGACAGGCGTTACATGTACTGTACAAGTTTTTGTTTTGTTATCAAGTACTTCAATTTGTTTTTAGTAACAAAATAAAAGCTTTCTTTCAAATAGAAAAAAACATGCAAAACTGCTCCTGTTTTGGAAATTCATGAGAAATGGTTCACCTGTGTATTCATAACGGTTTTGTGAAAAATACATTTTACTGTCCTGTCATGACATTAAGCTAAAAACAAAGCCGGTGATGAATAACTCTATAATCAAGCAACAGTAGAATGTGACTGCACTTAACATGCTAAATAAAGCAGCTGAATTAAGTACTAAAACCACATTGTCACTAGAACTAGAATGCATAATCTTAGGCAAGACTGACTTCAACATTTCAAACTTTTCACAGATGAATGAAAGTATATTAAGCATAAGTTATCAGTTGAATTCAGTTCATACACAATTTGTATTGCTATATATATAGTACACAGCCTAATACATTAATTTCTTGCCTCTTTTGACTCTGTTGGTGAAAAGTTCTGCTACAAAGAATGAGTTGTAGAAAAACTTCAACTTAAACAACATTCTATCCATCCAGAATTCAGGATCAAAGAAGATTCTTTCAATATGGACACCTTTCTTGGTCCATATCATGAAGTCACACCACTTGACATCCAACACCTTCATTTGTCCAACAACCTGGTACATGTAGTTGTGGTTATCCTTCAATCGCAACTTCCCATTTTCATCTCTATCCACAAATGAAGATTTGGAAGTTGACCACTCATCTGGTGTTGAATGTCTTCCAGTATATGGGCACTTTACTTCTAAAACACCAGTACCACATCTATCACAGTTTATTATACCGTCAACACTTGCTCCTAAAAAAGGAAATTCCTTTGAAATAACTAGACCAGTAGTTTGAACATTCACTTTTCCGCATTTGTCCATGTGTTGTTTTGCGTAGTCCAGCCTGGCTTGACTCTCTTTTTTTCTTCCATAGCTGACAGCCTTTGTGTTAATTTCAGCGTTATAGCCTCGTAACTTGGATATCAAATTATCTGGCTCGGTTTCTGGTTTCTTTTTACAAACTGACCCAAAGTTGGACGCCGTTAATATGTGAGTACGCATATCCTTCCACAAGGGATTCAGGCTCTGACCTCTTGTGGATTCTCTGATTTTAACAATGTCGGTCTCATCTAACTTTAATGCCATTGTATGGGTTCTAAATTGTGACTGACAAACAACAGAACTTATATCTACAGAGTCATGATAAGCAAATGGTGGTTCATACTTTTGCATCACTTCAGTTAAGTTAGAAATGTTAGGATTTAAAGACTTATATAAGACACAGTCTGGATTGACCTCACCCAACTTGCTCATTATGTCTTTAAAAAACATCCCTGGGTCTTTGCAAGGTCCAGCCTGGTAGACATCTGGATAAGGCTTAAGTGGAGCTTCTTTCTGCACTGAGATCTGGATGTCCTTTAGTCGATGTGGCTTCAGGACTAAGGCAGTCTGTGGTTTAATCCAGTCACAGATTTTAGATGTGCAGGCGTTCTTCACATCCACAATTGCAATCAAAAGAGCACCAACATGACTGCATAGACCAGTAGCACCAGGTTTACAATTGCACTGTCCACATTCAATTTTTCCAGTTTTTTTCACCAACATGACGTGAAGGGAGTAATGACGAGCTGGCTTACCATCAAATACCTGAACGGTGTCTTTCATACTAGGCTTGCACTTTGCCCGGATACAGCAATATGGTGACTTGTCCATGTTATTGAATTCAAGGCTAAACAAATACTGTTCCTTATGCAACTTTTTGGCCTTTTTCAACTGTCTATGGCATCCTTGAGTCTTGCCAGTTAACGGGTTTTTGTTGTAAACAAAGTAGTTTTCTACATCCTCTGTCCTTATTGGTGGGCACATGGCTGTTTTCAATGGCTCCCAATCAGAAATTACAGTGCTAATGTCTGGTACATCATTATTAGTCTCAGAATGATCACTGTCGGTATCAGATCCACTGGAGTTGTCGAACTGCAACGCTCTTATTATTCGGTTAATCAATACCTTCTTGTTGCCTGACTTTTTCTTATTGTGGTCAGTAAGCCATTTCACAAGATCTACCTTTTTCCATGTCGACAGTGCTTCTTGGTCAAGAATACCATGATCTTCTTGATCCGTCTCATCCATTCTGAAATGAAATATGTATAGCAACGTAAAAACTTGTGTCTCGTGTTATTTAGATCAAAACTATGGATTTGTGCACCAGGTTTGAAGTTTTCAGACACAAATGACATCTACTTGAATATTTTAAAGTAACTAGACTTATATACAAAATGTATATAATAAAAGAACCATACATATTCGATTAAAAAAAATGTTGACATAATATACCTTTCTTTTATGTATATTCAAGTTGGTTCTTTACCATGTGTACTCAAGAGTTGCCAGAAAACCTTAATCTTTTAGCAATATCATTTAAAAAAATTATTTGATCTATTTGAAAGAAGCTGCTAGGTAGCCGGTTCTATATTATCATTATTATTTAGCGTAACAACCCATCAATTAAGGGGATGGTGTAAATGTTAATGTGTTTGCCGCTCATCTTAGAGGTTTTAGCCCCACTAGGGTCACAACCCTATTTCCTCATATGACACAAGTACTGGTTTTTCCAGGAAGCAGACTCGAGGGTGGCTCGATAAGCTACAAGCACCAAACTAAAATTGGTATAAACTAAATTTGCGCCAGATGACGTTGAATGAGAGTTCGCGTAGAAAATAAAGCCTTCCATTTATTCCCCTTTTGTAACATCTGGTAATGTTAGAATCGATATAACATCCGTTCCAGCGGTGTTAGTCGTTTAATAAACAATAATTTGTCGTACTGATGTGCAGTTATAAACCACTCCTTTGGCCTTCGTGGCTAATAACTGCGTATCAGTACTCCGAATCACTGTTTATTAAACGACTAACACCGCTGGAACGGATGTTGTTTAATAAATGAAAAATTATTGTTCTACTCATTGTATGTAGAGACAAAATCGAGAGTCATGTTAATTTAAATGTTGATTTAATCATAGGCCGAGTTCCCTTGCACTTTCCAACACGTATGGCGTATGGTGTTTATTTGATACAATATCTATATGAAGTGGAGAAATACAGGAATGGGTGGTGCTATTGTCGAGTGGTTAACGTTCTTGACCACAAGTTCAGAAGTTCCCGGTTTGAATCCTGGTCAGGGCACTAGAAATGTCAGACACACTTCTCAGTGTGTTTCCCACCCATTAAGAGATGAAACCCATAGGTAGTCTCACGTGTATCAGTGCTATACACTTGAACTGTTAAAGAACCAAGGGTTCAATTCAGAATAAAGCTATAGTCTGGTGTCCGGATTCCCTTGTATATGCATCTGTTTCTCTTTAACCTGCGCATTTTGAACAGGAGTTTTGGCAAATTCACCCTGGGAGAAGTCCGAGGGTCAGAAGGGACTTTTAAACAATCGAAGGAAAAAGAAAAATACAGGAGAAAATAGTTTTTTATCTTCTGAACCAACTTACCAAAAAATTAATCTTTAACTGAGAAATGCATCAATTCAACCAAAGTGGCTTTGAGCTTGAGAACACCGTCATTTACAAAACAATTCCTTCAGGGGGTCTTTTAATGGGGTATATGTGTCCTTCAACACAATACTTAACGCCTATCATTTGCTATATAACATCCAAATAAGAATCAACTTTTTCAATAATTGTGTCCGAAATTCATTCAGTCCGAATAAATTCTATATATAAATATGTCTGCATACGATTATTTGTCAATAGTTCTTTCTTCGTATGCTTTGAAACAAACATATTTCAATACTTACATGCCACAATGTTGCTAATTCTGAAGATATCGATGTTTCTACGAAGAAAAGAAGCCAATTTCATACGAGATTCAACAATTTTTTCTTTTTTTTTCCAAACCGGAACTACCCAAACGGCAAGGGAGATTACTCGCTATTCTTGGTCAAGGGAAGTAAATCTGTATATCGGTAGCGTACCATTGAGGTCATTTTTTGCAACAGCTTAAGGCTATAGAGAAGAGTATTTGAGGCCAACATGTGAAATGATGTGGTTATCAGGTTCCGAAAAGAGAATGTCGGCTCTTATTTTGCTTACACTAAATGGGGCAGGTCTACAGATTTATCAAAGGTTTTGTTTCCCTATATACGTTCAATCATTCATATGCCATTAAATACAGTTCGAGGAGATTCAAGTAAATGGCTGGTCCTTACGGTATAATAGCATCAACACAGATGGGATGTATAAATTCAAACAATCAAATGAGAGTTTTGAGATAGGGCTACGTGATGCTTCAAAACAAAATGTCAAACATATCGAAGCAAAACAGGTGAACAATCTTGAAAGCACACTTTGTACCCTGAGTCAGCAAATTATGAACAATTGTAAGATGATTGGTGTGTTTGCTTTTTCTCTTGGTCCGATATTAAACTTGTTCAAATTGTGTTAAAATAGATAAAGTAACTAGGAGGCTGCAATAGGAAATCTTAAATCAGTCATACTGAAAATTGACCAGAACATATGACTTCATGATCTGCAGTCACAACTTGTTACAAGTTACAAAGCTGTTTTAGGAGAAACTCTTGTAAAGAAACTACGGGCCGCATTTTATAGCTTATTGCCAGGTAAAGTGGTCAATGTGTTTCTGGTAATCTCTGAATTTCGAACGCGTCGCACTTCAGATCAGAAACTAGATCAGGCCATGAAAGAATAACCCGTAAATAACACTCTTTTAAATACCTTATTTTATTCTTTAAATGAAGTCATACTTACACATAATACATTTATTACAATACGTAAATTGTGTAAATCATACAGGTCTGGTTATCTGCATCTGCTGAATATGTTTTTCTGTAACTGAACTGAACCATTAGGACATTGTAAGATACTACTATAATTATGACTCCGGTACCGAGAGAAGACTAATCAAAGTCCCGAAGGCACTGGAGTTTCGTTTGTATACATATCTGAAAAGATAACAAGAGGGCAATGGTGACCCTTTACTGCGAGCCAGAATACAACATATGCATTCCACCATAGTTTGAAAACGATTGCTTCAGTGTGAGGCAAGTTAATGGAGTATTGCAACGTAATGCATAGTCCCATATCAGTTAACTGCACTTCCCCTAAATGCCCATATATTTACATGTATTACTCTCAAAATTTTACCCTGAACAAGAAGACATTTAGGGAGGATGATAATTAACAAGAGCTGTCCATAAGACAGCACGCTCGACTATTGTGGGTGTTTGCTAATAAAACAAAACTTTTATCAGTGTAATAGCAAAACAAAATTCTGCTAACTATTAATTATAAACTAGGAAAGTTGAATCATAAAAAAAAGTCAAAATCTATAACTATAGATTTAATTTTTGGTAAATTAATTGTTTGATACAAAATTTACCCTGAACACTATTGCAAGGTTTGATATAACTACCATAAGTGGTTACTGTGATATGTGCATGATAGTACCTTGCATGCAAAACTTTACCAAATTTTCAAAGTCAAACAAGGGCCATAATTTGCACTAAATTTAAACAAGAGTTATCTGTCTTGACTGTGTGACACCTCTTAAGACATTAAAAAAGTTTCAAGTCAATATCATAAGTGGTTACTGAGATATGTGCATGATAGTACCTAGCAGGCAAAACTTTAACCAAATTTTCAAAGTCAAACAAGGGCCATAATTAGTACTAAATTTATACAAGAGTTATCTGACTTGACTGTGTGACACCCCTAGAGACATTAACGAAGTTTCAAGTCAATATCACAAGTGGTTGCTGAGATATGTGCATGATAGTACCTAGCAGGCAAAACTTTAACCAAATTTTCAAAGTCAAACAAGGGCCATAATTTGTACTAAATTTTTTCAAGAGTTATCTGCCTTGATTGTATAACACCCCTAAAGACATGAACAAAGTTTCAAGTCAATATCATAAGTGGTTACTGAGATATGTGCATGATAGTACCTAGCAGGCAAAACTTTAACCAAATTTTCAAAGTCAAACAAGGGCCATAATTTGTACTAAATTTTTTCAAGAGTTATATGCCTTGATTGTATGACACCCCTAAAGACATGAACAAAGTTTCAAGTCAATATTATAAGTGGTTACTGAGATATGTACATGATAGTACCTAGCAGGCAAAACTTTAACCAAATTTTCAAAGTCAAACAAGGGCCATAATTTGTACTAAATTTATACAAGAGTTATCTGCCTTGATTGTATGACACCCCTAAAGACATGAACAAAGTTTCAAGTCAATATCATAAGTGGTTACTGAGATATGTGCATGATAGTACTTAGCAGGCAAAACTTTAACCAAAGAAGCAACGCCGACGCCGACGCCGACGCCGACGCCGACGCACAAGTGACTGTAATAGCTCTCCATATTCTCCGAATAGTCGAGCTAAAAAGTAGGCATTATAACTGAATAAGACTCCTTTCAGTAAATAGCTTTGTACAAAGTAAAATTCATTGTACGTAAACGGAGAATTTTTTTCTTAATGGCAAGGAACAACTATGGTTCTTTCATATCGCAAATCCACTCCATGTCCTCAACCTTTGTACACAGTCTGAATGAATTTAGTACTTCTGTAGTTATACTCTGGATAAAAATAATGGGAGATAATTCAACAGTAGGCTAGACAGAGTAAATGCCCAGTAGACTTTCTCTTAATGCCTTTTATCTTTACATGCAGTTTGAGTAATTTCATTACATACATACTGATTTATGTTCCATACAAAAAGCAATAGGACCAAGTTGGTTTTTTATCGCACACATGGCTACCAAGGTCAACAATTACATACATACTGATTTATGTTCCATACAAAAAGCAATAGGACCAAGTTGCTTTTTTATCGCACACATGGCTACCAAGGTCAACAATTACATCACAAGAAGGGACAATTTGGTTGTGGGCAGTATTATTCGTAGAGTTTCACCACACAATGATTTGTACCAAATATCTAAGCTATGGGGATATTGGTTATAGATTCCCTATATAAGCCTATGCGAAATCAACATTTGCCCAGTGGTTTCAAAGGAGATGTCGTTTAATGAAAATGGTGAACGAAAATGAGGCACGAGATGGGGGAGAGCACGAGAGCGAGTTGGACCCCTCTCGTAAGGGGGATCTCCCCGTAAGATGTTTTTCGTTTCTGTATGCCTTTTGATGCGTTTTTATTGCATCACGAGTGTACTTCTGGATTATAATTCAACTATTTTCGTGAAGATTTTATTGAAAAGGGAACCATCTATTTCACTGCATTATAATTTTTTTTATGTATTTTATTTTTCATGTTCTCTTACAGGTTCTACATGACATCGTATACAATGCAAACACATACTTATAGCATGACTTATCATTACACTGTTGTGAGCAAACTGTTTAATAAATAAACGTTTTAATTGCTAGAATTCCATGACAGGGGGAACATTATAATAAACCCCAAACTATTTTTCACAGTTTCAATAATTCTACATTGTATAATAACTGACAAAAAAAGACATCGTATAAACTGCACACAACAAAACTGGATGGAAATACTGTTAGCTATCACTCAAGACTGCTGTGTTTAAGCATTTCATTTTTCTGAGCTCAAAGTCATTGTTAAAAATTTACCGAACACCAATCTACGTTTTTCATGCACAGCAGTAAATTCATTTGCAATTCCATTCAAATCGAGAGCGTCTGTTTTGTGTTTATGAACATTTATAGTCTAAGACTGTTGAGTATAGCCTGTGTCATAGTGCTCCGTAGGAACGTTTTTATTCTCCGCAACGCTGAAAAGGTGCTTTCACCTGTGGCATTTGTTGTTGGAATTAAGAAATAATCTATGGCTTGGAGTGCTTTATCGAAATTGAAGCATTCCCCGGAGGTGAAGTGCTTTGCGGAATAATTCACGAGGGCGAGGCCCGAGTGAATTATTACGCAGGCACGTTACCGACGGGAAATGCTTCAATTTCGATAAAGCACTCCAAGCCATAGATTATTTCGATTCTTATAAGCCGAATTTATGAAAACTATCGTAACTACTACGGACCTTTTTTCAGTTCTGCGGTAATGTGTAAAATAGCATAAATAGTGGCTGTTGGAATTCACTCCCCTATTCGGGCAACCAGTCAAGATATCATATATCACTATATTATACGAACTTTTTCTAGTTTAATCATCTAATACATAAAATATAAAAAAAAAATACCGGACTGTGACATTATGCAGAAGACGTCAGATTCAGAACCTAACAAAGCAGACAATCGATTTAAAAGCGAACCGTTAATCTGAACAGTACAACGTTTTAACGTGGAGTTATGACGTCAGTGTGATGACATCAACATTTTAATTCATTGTTTTGTCTCATTGTATGACGTTAATCCTGAATTTTCTTAGCCTTTTTAAAGGAAAACAAGGTGAAGGTATTCTAAGGCTTACTTGACGCAATCAAAAATAGTATTTAGGTTCTTAAACACAACTATTTCATGCGACTGATGTATTTATACAGATATTATTTCTATTTCTATATTTTATTTTCTGCGCGGGAGTAAATTAGAAAAGTCGGAAGAAGCTACTTTCATTTCCGAAACTCCGCCTTCTTTTCCGAGTGCTTTAATCATATTAATGCACTCGAATTGACTATAGAAATATACCATAGGCATATTAGAATTACCAGTAAGATCCCGTCAAGCGTCACAACTTGCAAATATTTTGCTCGCATTATATATAGAGGTTTCCATTACATTCAAACTCTAAGTGTGACCTTGACCTTTATGTGAAGGATGTTAGTCTTGCACGCGACACATTGTCTTGATGTGCTGAACATTTGTGCAAAGTTAATACAAAATCCTTCAATGCTTGACAAAGTTACAATCCGGACACGAATAAGTGCATATATAGGGGATAACTCTAAGTGTGACCTTGAACTTTTTAGTTAACGACGTAGGGCTTGCACGACGACGTTGGGCTTGCACGCGGCATGTTGTCTTGATGTGCTGAACATTTGTGCCAAGTTTAAAAATCCTTTAATGCATGACAAAGTTACAGCCCAGACACGAAAAAAATGTAAGGGCGGACGCACAGACTGACAGACGGTGCCATTTTAATATGCAACCCTTCGGGAGTATAAAAATGAGGTGCGTAATCCTCATACAATTCTGTATGGATATGGAAAGGCTTTAATACTTTTTGAGATATCAAAGGATCCAGGTTGTTATTTTTTTTATTTCTGTGGCCATAGCTTTTGTCTTCTGAATAATTATACTCGAACTGCATATTACAAAGTACTAAGAAATTAACAAGAGCTGTCAGTAGGACAGCGTGCTCGACTTTTTTAGTGCTTGCCAATAAAACAAAACTTTGACAGTTAAGGGCACACAAGACTTTAACTAGGAATTTCTAAGTACAAATCAAGAAAAATTTTCACAGAGTTATCTTCTTTTGCTTACAGATAGGACTTACGATGGTACATAAGTACTCCAACTTTCAAAGTAATATCTCAAATGGTTAAGTTAACAAGTGGACAAGAATGAAAAGTTTAACTGAGTTTCTAAGTCAAAATGGGCCATAATTCAAATAAAATCCTTCACACAATTACCTTCTCCTGCCCATGTTTGGGAATCATGATGGTAAACAAGTATTCCAACTTTCTAATTAATAACTCAAACAGTTCAGTCAAAAAGTGGACTGGTACGAAAAACTTAACCAAGATTCTAAGTCGATAAAAGGCCTTAATTTTTAAAACAAATCCCTGACAGAGTTACCTTCTCTTGCGTACAGATGGGGGTAATGATGTGAAATAGCATTAAAAGTTTCAAAGCAATATCTCAAAGGGTTAAGGCAATAAGTGGATTTTACCCATATTCAATGTATTTTCTAAGTAAAAAACGGGCATAATTCTGTCAAAAACCTTGACAGAGTTATGTCCTCTTGTCTGTTGATGAAGTTCGTGATGGTAAACAAGTATGATTAGTTTCAAAGCAATACCTCCAATGGTTTTGAAATAAAGTGAGGTGGTACGAAAAACTTAACCAAGCTCAATACACTTTCTAAGTAAAAAAAGGGCCATAATTCTGTCAAAAACCTTGACAGAGTTATGAACTCTTGTCTGTAGATGGAGGTTATGATGGTAAACAAGTATATTAAGTTTCAAAGCCATACCTCTAATACTTTTGAAATAAAGTGGGGTGGTACGAAAAACTTAACCAAGGTGTGACGCCAACGCCGACGCCCGGGGGCGAGTAGGATAGCTCCCCTTTTCATAGAAAAGTCGAGCTAACAAAAAACCAGCCAACGTCTAAGTAATTTACGTTTGGCAAAAAACTGGTTGGATACAATGTTCGTGGCTCTTACAACATTTAAGAAACATGATTTCATAGTAACAATTATTATGCTAAGATTATTACATGTAACATAAATTTGAGGGGCGTAGCTGCTGTTACGAATAATACCCACAATGAGATCGAGAACTTAAATGGCCTAAAAATGCAATAAAAATGAAAGATGAGGAGGTGAGAATTCCGACCGATAGATCCGGATCATACAGGTCAAAAATGGACTACAAATTTTGCTCAAATAGAAGTGTATGGAGCTTCATTTTAACGAAAACAGTCTTAAAAACATCTGATTTTAAATCCTACGTATCTATTTGTTAAGAGGCCTTAATTATTCAAGACTGTCCAAACATTCCTCGCGGGTACCTGAATACGGAAAAGTTAATCTCGGGTATCCAATTTGTCCTACATTCCCCTGGAATTGCCACAATCCACATACTTCTCAGATCCATCAAAAAGGACTGAAACTATTTTCCTTGGGCTTCACTGGCTCGGCTAATGAAATAGGGAAAGTTTTCTAGCGGTCCTTAAAGCATCTATTTAGTTCTCTTATTGGTTATTCTTTCATTTAACGTAACTGTTTCAAGAGGATGGAAATCTTTTTTTAAAAACTGTACCCCCCTCCCCCACCAAGCTGAAATCTTGGATCCACGCGTGGGTTTATCAATATGACATGTCATGGTTAAGTTGGTCATGTTTGCTGGGCTCCTTGCTATCCGTTCGACGGTAGAAATGAAAGACCTAAGCAGTTCTAATTCGCTATCAGCTGTAGCATTCAAAGATGAAGATAATCAAAATACACAAGAGCTGATTCAGGTCAATAATTATACAACGAGACGTTTGGAGACATACCCTGGAGCCACCCAGACTTCTTATTAAAATTCATATTGACATCGAGTTGGGAAACGCATCTGAACAGTTCAGAAATTGCTAAACCCACAGAGCTTCAGGGGTCCCCTAAACTCAAGTAAACAAGTTTGGCATTGCTAAACAAGGAAAAATTCAAGGAAGGGTGACGGTTATAAAGTTTTTGAAATGCGTAAGCTCCCACTAGCTCTAGAGTTTTGTTGACATGCGTGACGCTATCTGCAAGAGGCATGACCCTTAACAGCGCATGCCCATATGAATAACTGCGAAAAACTTAAACAAAATTTTATACTAAAACTGCACATTACAAAGTCACGATTTACAAAAACACCAGCGAAAATAAAAGTAGGTTATTTTTGGCAAACAACTTGACTTGAATAACATGTGGCATTAAACATATAATGTCATAGTAACAATCATTATGCTAAAATGTGACATAAATTGAATAATACAAATATCAGTTCTGATGTAACTGAACCAGTCTGCTCCCGTTTTTCTTGGGGACACGGCTGTTATTAGACAGCCGAATACCCAATGAACCTCCGAAATTGCCTTTAGTAATAGATGTTATAAGAGATTCAAAAAAGGAGGTTCATCCCCAAGAACATTGACAAACAATATGGTCCAATCTAGATATTTAACACTACCATACCATAAAAGGCAACCTATTGATAAACAGGTGTCCTGTGACTTAACTGTGGCAAGATAATACCATTTAAAATGATAATAAAATGTGAAACAAGAACAATCAAACATCTGTAAACTTAAAAACATTAAAAAAATTGTCTCAGTGAGACCATGTAGCTTGCTTTCAACCAGTTCATCAGCCAGTCATAAGCAATATCACAAGTAACCAGTTCTTAACAAGATCCATTTAAACAAGAGTATCGGTAACACCGACAGTTGCTCCCTGAAGGCTACATTTTTGGATGAACAATTAATTACAAATTTAAATAACAACAAAATAATAGTACGCTATTCTGAAATCATGTAGATCTATTACTATATAATTTTCAAAACAGAAGACAGTATAATGCCTAACAACTGAATATATGGAACTACTTGTTTGTATGTTGTTCGTTCCGTCGTAAGGAATTTCTATACTATGTTAACATTGGATCGATCCAAAAATGACATAATGTTCTGGTGAAAATACAATACCAATGTACAATGCATCTAAATTGGAAGGTAAATCTGCAGGTAAGCTGCACTAGATACACGTTTCACCAGTGATAATTATTTGTTTAATTTTCAGAAATTCTTATTAATATCCCAAAAACAAACATGGTAAGTATTCCTTAACGAGTTGGAGAATATACATCACACAAACACTGAATTTAGCTCTAATGATGTAAAATTACTTATAACTCGTAAATTAACGAGGGATATCTTGCTTGTGAAATTAACAGTTTAAAATATGTAACTCTGACAATAAGAAATGTTTACTCCAACACAATGTTTTAAACTAAATAGAACTCAATTATCTATCATTATTATGGCCTCCCCTGTTGTTACCCCCCCTTGCTATCTGTCTACCTGTCCACTTTATCTCGTCTTCTCTTCATCTTCAACACCCCTTCTTGCATATTCATTAAACTTTCAGGGACGCATCAGTGTGCATTTTACAATTACATTTACAATTTGAGGTCAAATAGCCAAAGGTCAAACTGAATGCCAAAGGGGTCTCAAACTTGAAACGACGGACATCCAACGATCTTAAAAGCTCACTATGAGCACTACATGCTCTGATGAGTAAAAGACTTGAGTTTCCTACCTATAGGTAAGGGTCTAGTGAAACTTTGTTCACATGTCCTAAGGTAAATAGTCTTATAGCGGAAGAAGAGATTCTGGTGCGACCCACATTTTGAATAAGCTCACTTCAAATTCAATTGATGTTAATGCTCGAAAGTTTTGGAAGCATCCAATGCTTGGTGACATTGTGTGAAGCAATAGTAAGTGTAAATGTAAAGATCACTGTTTCATATCATTGTCTCGATACTGAGCGAGTCTTTGGGATAGTATTTTAATTCTTAGCTCTGGTGAAAGATTACTGAAAATATCTCGGCATTCTTGAATAATGTCCTGTACAGTTACATCAACTCCGTTTAAAAGTTTGGTTGATTTTAGCGCTTCCTTTCTTGTAATGGTGTCAGGTTCATATGCACCATAATAAATTCTGTGTCCAAATTTTGCAATGACCCTGGCAGACAAATCCACCAACTCTTCATAATTCAAAAAAATCGCTGTTGAAAGTATGCTGAAACAATGTCTTGCAGGAACAACACGATCCTCAACATAATGGCGTCCTTGTGCCTCCTCCAGTTCCCTAACTAACCACGTCCTCATGAAAGATTTACATCGTTTTACGATAGACGATACTTGGTACTCTTCTGATATGGGTGCAATTCGTAAAACATTTGTTTCTGAAAGAAATATAAACGTCAGACATTGCAATATATAAATGGTATAAATCAATATTATATGTCTTTATCATCAATACATTGTGATATGATAGCTTTTCCATGCTTTGTAAAAGTTATATTTACATGAATATGAAGCACAGTGGCTTATATTTATGTGTTAATATGCATGCTATTTACTTAATACGAGTATTTATAATGAACAAGAGACCCTAAAGGGCCAGTACCGCTCTACTGGTCTGACTGGAAAATCTTTTGCAATGTTACCAAGGAAAAGCTAACAGAGTTCACTGTGACCTTGACCCATTGACCCCAAAACACAGTAGGGATCATCTACTCAGTAAGACCAATCATCCTATGACGTTTTCAGACTGAGGGTGATGTAGATCTCAAGATATTGAGTGGAAATATTTTCAAAGTTCGGGTAACTGTGACCTTGACCTTTGACCCACTGACCCCAAAAACGATAGCGAAGATCAATCATCATATGAAGTTTGAAGACTGTGGGTCAAATAGATCTCAGCGGAAAATATTTTCAAAGCTCGGGTCACTGTGACCTTGACCTTTTACACACTAACCCCATAATCGATAGAGATCATCTACATGTTACAGGGAATCTTCTGAGCAAGTTTGATGAAAGTTAAACGAAAACTGTGACCCGTGGAGTGTTATCAAGGAAACTCTAATGGAAGTCACTGTGATCAATATGGCCTCAAGCAAGAGTGTTAACGTTTTTCTTTGATTTGCTCTTGTGAACTCGGTAAAATTTGACCCCAAGTGACTCAGTTTTAAATTTAACCTAGAGATCATTGGCAATTAAGATCGGATATTAAACGTGGCCTAAAGGATTTTCTTTGATCTGATGGGGTGCCCTCATTTTGGCCCCATGTGACACAGAACTTGACATAGAAATCATTAAGACAAACATTCTAACAAATTTTTCATGATGATTGGTTAATAAATGTGGCTTCTTGAGTGTTCACAAGATTGTTCTACGATTTAATCTGGAAACCTAGTTTTTGACCACACGTGACCCAGTTTTGATCTTGACCTAGAGTTAATAGTTACATACATTCTAAATAAATTTTAAGATAGCTGGGAATAAAATGTGGCTTCTAGAAAGTTCACAAAGTTTTTGTATGATTGTATGATTAGACCCATTAACCCAGTTTTTGACCTCACATGACCCAGTTTCATACTTCCAAAGTGTTGTCTCACAGTCTGTGACCTTGACCTTGAAGGTCATAGTTTATAACCTTTACCTTCATGTGCTGAACATTTGTGCTCCTTCATTTTAAATCCTTTAAATATAACAGAGTTACAATCTGGACATGAACATGTGCATATATTCAGGATTCTAAAACTTGACCTCTAAATGTGACCTTGACCCTCAAGGTGAGGATGCTGGACTTGGGCATGAGTCATTTCTATGTGCTCAACAGCTATGTCATGTAATTTGAAAATCCTTCCATGCATGACAGAGTTACAATGTATACAAGATCCATGATCTTTAAAATGTGACCTTGATATATGTGGTAGGGTTGAGGGTCTTGAACACGACACATCCTCTTGATGTGCTGAAGTTATTCAATACATGACAGAGTTACAGTTTGGACACGAATGTCAGCATATATAATACAGGATTCCATTACTTTCAAACTCTAAGTGTGACCTTGACCTTTGAGGTAGTAACGACTAGGTCTTGCACACGACACCTAATCGCCATGTGCTGAACATTTGTGCTATATGAATTGAAAATCCCTTATGCAGTTACAGCCTGGAAACAAATATGTGCATATCTACAGGATTTCGTTATCTTTAAATGCCACATGTCGTCTCCATGTGCTGAACCTTTGTGCCATGTTATAAGAAAATACCTTCATGCATGACAACGTTACAGACCAAACACGAAAACAGTGCGATTTTAATACGGCCACCTTCGCGGACATAAAAACATTCTGACGATTGGACCAAAAAAATGTGGCCTGTAGAGTGTTCACAAGGTAAGTGGACAGAAGTCAGACTCAACAGACAGACCTCGGACATCAGACGATCACAACAAATAGAGTGGTTGGACATTGGAGAAGTTTTTGTAATAACTGACTGCAGCTACAGCTGCAGCAAGAAATCGCTCAGACAATAATATGATACAGAAACAAGAAAATTCAGTGTATTTATATCCCTCACCAAATGATGCAAATAACGGAAAAAGAACAATAATATTGAGGTGAAACTATCTTTAAATGCAAGGTCACTATGACCCAGTGAGCTCAAAAGCAATAATGTTTATCTAATCTTAATAAACTACAACTCTGGCAATTTTTATGATCTTAGGTCCAAACACTGTCCTGGTATTGAGCGGGAAGTTTTTAAAATGCAGGGTTAGTGACTTTGACCTTTGACCCAGTGACTCCAAAATCAATAGGGTCCATGACCAATGTCCTTCTCATGTATGAGACCTCTAGATCAAAGCCTTTTCAAGTTATTGAGTGGAAACTATTTTAAAATGCGAGGTCCCTGTGACCTTGACCCTATGCCCTTAAAATGTCTAGGGCCAATCAATTATCCATGACCAATGTACTATTACTAACCAAGTTTAAGACCTTAGGTCAACTAGTCAAAACCTTCTTAAGTCACTGAGCAGAAACCATTTTGAAATGGGAAGTCACTGTGACCTTGATCTTTGACCTAGTAATCTCAAAATGTAAGAGTTCATGTACTGTCCATAAGCAATGTCCATACCAAGTTTGAGACCTCTAGATTAAAGCCTTTTTAATTGTGAGGTCATTGTCACTTGACCTTTGAACCAGTGACCTAAAAATGAAAAAGTTCTACCAACCTACCAACCAACCAACCTTTGCAAAGCAATATACCCCATTTCTTCCAAGTGTGGGGGGGGGGAGGGGGGTATTTGTTACTACAGATTTACGTAGCATATTTGCCTACAACATGTACAAACATATAAGCATTTTTAGAGTATTGTGCTAGGTAGAAAAATAAAGTGATTTGTAAAAGTACTCACTATCTATTTCTTTTAAAACTGCTGGGTGGATGCACATGAGACACTCAAGAAAATCTGCATATTTCTTCCCTGTTAAATTTACTTCCATTGCTTGTTTTTCTTTGAAGTTGTTTTGAAACATGGCCTCAAAAACGGGTGAAGACATCATCAGAAAACTTTGCGGAACAAATAGTTCTTGCTGATCATCAAATATTAGCCGTACTTCATCACGATACTTCCCACTGTCGCTGAAAGGTACTTGTTTCACTTCCTCCGGGTTATCATCACTCATTTTAATTTGTTATGAAATTTCTTCGCAAAGATGCTAGTGGCTGTGTCACCCGAAGTTTCATAGAGAATGTATGATGCTTCAAAGCTGCAAAACAACACATAAAATAGCAATTTAATCAGTGTAAAGAGTATCTAGTTTAGATGGCACATCTTGCTTTATGTACCTTGAGTTATAAACAAACAAGAATGCCATGATGGGCCTGCCTGTACGAAAATTCCAACCGTAAAAGAGCAGGAAAAGACACGTAACTGGGCAGTAAAGTCTGTTTTACAGGCGTAACTCAGCCGGAATTTGTTTAAAGCAGGAAAAACATAAAAATTACGGGCGTCATTTTATAACTTTACGTCTGCAAATTTTTCTACGGGCGTAAATATGGACTTCAATTTTTTGCTGTTGCAGTATGAATCACAAAATGACTGAGTTCTATTTTACGCCCGTGAAAAACAGAAATACGGTTGTAAAATGGAACAGGAAGTAATCATTTACTGGCTTTCTGATTGGTTGATTCAAAGAACTATTTGGCAGACATATTTGAAAGCATTTTGTAGTAATGTTTACATGTAAGGAACATTTTTGGTTTTTTAGCTTCATAGCATGGATATTAAGTATTATCTTGTGGACAGGAGAGTGCAGTATAAAGGTAAATTGTTAAACAGAGAACAGTTTAAAGTAAATTATGATTTGATTGTTATTATAATTGATAGAATCAGTTAAAAGTCAGGGCTTCAATTTTGAAGAATCAGTTAGTCATCCTACGCAAGGAAACAGAATAAGAAATGACAGTTTATTTGAATTTAATGGTGTAAATAATGAGTTGATATTGCCTGTGTTTTAAAACAGTAGGTGGAGATGTTTGTGAATTGTGAGTTTGAAGACAGTCTGAAAGAATATTATTCCTTTGATAGTTTTACTTATTGTGATAGCCAATAGTCATGCTTGTATATACTTCTTACACAACTATCTCTTTTTCTTTAAAATAAATATGTAATGTGCATGTTTCTACTATATTAGTAACATTCATAGAAGTAAAAACAATTTTTAAATCTTTGAATAGGAGTTAAATGTCAGCTTTTTCTTTGGATGCAACAATTTTAATAGGCGTAATTTCCGGCCCTACTATTTTGACGGGCGTAAGTTTAGTATAGGCGTAAAATCTGAATTTTGTATGCCTGTAAAATGGATTTTTACGGGCGTAATTTTTATCTATAAATTCCTGCTCATTTACATATTACGTGCCATTTGTACGCCCGTAATCCGTGCCATTTACGGTTGGTTTCCGTGCGTAAAACAGTATTCCGGGCGTAATCTGCACTATCAGGTTAGAATTCATTCTAGGGCGTATTTTATTTTGTACGGGCGTAAATTTTTAAAAAATCCGTCTACTTTACGGCTGTAAAATTTCATACAGGTATATCTGAAGGCCATATATTGCTCATCTATAGACACTAGAGTACCATTGCTGCAAAAGCCAAGAAATAAGGTCATGATCAAGGTCGGCTAAGGCCTATTTTGAGCTCTGCTTGCAAAACTGAAATGTGCTTGCAAAACTATATACTACTCTAGCCAGTAACACTGTGTGAAATATAGAAGTATAAACTCAATGCCTTACATACTTTTGGAGTTATGATCCAGGCATGCATAATAACATAAACTGAGATCATTCAACAATGGGGTGAGCTAGAGTTATGGTTCTTGATCAGTCTCAATGTCCTGTAGTTATATGTGTGTAGCATCTACTTAATACTTTGAATAGTTTCAGAGTTATGCTGCAGACAAGCATTTTACATCAAGGGTGTTATTTCAAAAATGGGGTCAGCTAGAGTTATAGTTCTTAGTCAATGTACTTCCTCTCATCCTCTCAATGACCTCTATCATAATGTGTGAAGTATCAGGTCAATGCCTTAAATATTTTTCAAGTTATGCTCTGGACAAGAATAAATGGTGATAATTCAAAAAAGCTAGGTCATCTAGAGTGATGGTTTTTGATCACTGCACTTCCTTTCAATGAACTCTAGGCTCTAGCAATGTGTGAAGTATCAACTCAATCCTTTCATTACTTGAAGTAGAAAAAAGTTGATTTTCTGTTGCTCAGGAAAGGTGCATCAAGGTAGTGCATTGGTCGAGTGGTTAACACTCTGCACTACCAATCTGGAGGCCCCAGTTTGAATCCCGGCCCGGAGCACTGAAAATTTCAGAAACACTTTTCAGTGTTTTTCACCCACCCAGAGATAAACTGGTTAGAAAAACCCAGAGGTAGTCTCATTTGTGGGTCTATTCGTGAAAGAGCTAGGATCTGGTACCCAGATTCCCTTGTATCTGCATCTGTCTCTCTTCAACCTGCACCTGTCAGGAGTCTTAGCAAGTTCACCCAAGGAGAAGTCCCAGGGTAGGCAGTTGACAGCTGCGACAAGACTGATATATTTTTAGTGGGAATCGCTACTTGTACTTTATTACTGTTTTTACATTAAATTATCAAGATGAACTCTTTATACAAAGAAATTGACTTCCGGACGACCAGTTTAACATACAAGTATACATGTAGGCTGCTCGGTTACCGGGCAACTAAAAACAATTGTAGTCGTCCATTTTATAAACAAGCAGCCACTTCCATTAAAATAAGTCTCCAGATGAGGATATTCTTGGCTTCGCACATCCAGGTACTGAGAAATTAATTACATTCGGCGAAGGTGATTCCTCAGCTGTCATCGCTGGTCTCTATGCATCTTTAACTTTGATTAATACAATAACCAAGATTAGAAATGAAAGAAGACAATTTTTCATTACCTTGAATCTATCCAATTGATTTTATAATAATTCTGTTTTTAAAAGTTTTTTGTTTCGTTTACAGTGTTTTTTTCAGGCCCTTTTGGGACCGAAATTCGGCCCCATTCCCCTCCAAAATTAATATATATATTTCCCCTTTTTTGACAAAAAATTCCCCTCAAAATGTTGGAAAAAAAACATTGATTTATTTAATCAAGAGATGGCCAAACTTCAAGTCTTGGTATAAAACATAAGTTTTCATATATAAAAACGAAACAGAATCATTTCTTTCAACTATTTGATACCTTTCACGAGAAATAGTCACCCGAAAATCGCCGATTTTTCGTTTGTGAACTATTTTCGCGACCCCGATTTTTGTTATTTTGTAAAACAGTGCTCAAAAGATTAAAAACGATACTTAAACAGTGTTTTCAATTGAAGATAGCAGTTTAACGTATTATTCACGTGTGTTTAATCACCGATGCTGCTAAGTTATGCTCCTGACACCATATTTTATATAAAATTTTGTTATGTTAAATCCTTATGTCTTTTCTTTTCATTTGACAAAAGAATAAGGTTATTAACATACTTGATAGTTTTGTCTCTTTTTTTACTTTTTTAAACAGTACATTTTACACATTTCTAAAAAATTCCCCTTTTCAGGCAAAAAGACTAAAAATTCCCCTCCTCACGGGCCCCGCCACCTTTCCCCTCAGACTGAAAAAAAACACTGGTTTAAAATAAATTTAAACTTGCATATGAGTCAACGGTAAAGACCGAGTTTTCACCTTTTACCGAATGAAGAAATGAACGCGACCTAATAATCCGATTGGTTAACTGGTCAGTATGACGTCACGGTGAAGCCGAGAATAGGAGGTTTTAGTGTGTCGTCACATCCGGGATTTTCCGTTACTAAAAATAGCGTGGCCGTCAACTGTATTGAGTTCGGCCATATGCCGAGCGTGTATTGATACAGTGTAGACATTATTTATCGCCAAAATAAACTATATATTATTAAGTTTCTTTTAAGTTTTGAAGTCGAAGTGAATACATAATTTCTTATATAATTTATATTTGATAGTTGTTGCTATAATCAAAGAATTAACTTTGATCAGGCTTTGTGAGATTTCCCGTCTTTCACCTTTCCTTCACTGATTATTCTCTTTCTATCTTACCATTTTCTCTCTGAAGTATTTTTTTTTCAAAACCAGCACACTTAGTATTATACAAGACCATAATTCTACTTTAAAAGTACTTTGTGTATTTTTTAAAAATGTTAATAGTCCCGGCCGATCGTGGGATTTTTTCTCTTGTGAACTCGCCAAGACCCCAGGAAGACTCCGATGTATACTGGTACCTTTGTGTATTTTTGAATGTTTGGTTATATAATGCATATGTATGTCTCAAAAATAAATGACAGAAAAAGATATCCCTGTTTTGATATAATTAAGGAAGTATGTAGCCTATACACCACAGAAGTGTATACTGCCGTGGCAGGTAATCAACGTCCATGACATCTACAGCGACGGACACATGTGAAAGTGACACTTCCAAAAAAGTGTTGTTTTAAAATATTCAATAACACATTATGAAACATGCCTAATTAACTATATATTATCTTAGCTGAGCAACTGCTTGCTTGAAATGCCCACACGCCAGTTTACGTCTGCGATTACTCATTATTTCAAAATTTTTAATATGTTTGATGGCATGTTGTTAGATTAACAACGTATATGCAGATTAGTGGAAAACCTCAAACTTAAAGAAAACAAAGACTTCAAAATATCGAATTAAAATTTCCTTTGTTTCAGACATTTGTTGTCGCCTCTAAAATAAAAAGAAACTCAGCTATCTGAAATTTAAAAATATTCTGTCTTATCTGCGTCCTTATATCAAGCGTATCGTTTAACTTGGTCATAAAATATTATGATGAATAAATTGATCATGTAGATTCAATCAAAGCTTGATGTGTGCCATATGCCACGTTATGCAATTCATTCAAAGTGGTCATCTATAATGTGTGACCAATTAGTCTATAAATAGGATGTTACATGGATTAATTAAATTCAAGTTATATCGTGCTTTATGCCCTAGGGGACAATATACCTTACTGGATCTCTATGGCAACGTGTCATTTGTGTGTCTTATGTCATCGTCAGGCGTTGTGAAAACATATATAGCACATTGTCATGTATTATATAGCTATAGGGTCTTCATGGTTTCTTAAGTTTAATTTGACACTATTCATAAATACATTTGTAATTGTACGCTTCACAAACACATGCATGATTTCTATGAATATTTTTTTACTGAAATTAGAGACATATAATAGGGAAAATACCCGAATAAAGACTTGACCTTTCTAAACAAAGTATATAATATACAAATTAGCATCATGTTTTCTTTTTTTTTAAAATGTGAGTCTGAAAAATTCTGAGGATCATCTGAACGCGGAGAACTTTACTGTAGCATTTTTTTTCAATCTATGTGCAGCAACAAAATATACTAAGCACTACGTGAAAATAATGAATATCGGCGATAATTTTAAAAAAAAGAAGAAGAAAAGAATAGGGACACTTTCGGCAGGAATAGCAAGTAGCCTAGGGAAAGCGGACATTGTCAAGTTACATTTGTTTTTGCCGATTCAGTTAAAATTCACACTTTTATATCGGACTTTATAATGAAAACTATACATAAGCATCACTGGCATAGACACGGCAACACAGACACTGCATATAAACTAGATTTTGTTTCATTTAATAACGTTATAGCCTAAAATATAAACTGCCGTACAGTCAAATGCTCTATTTCGCTTTCATTTTGGCCGATCAATTGACGGCCAGTCAATGCGCATGCGCAGGAATGACGTCATATCGGGGATTCCTAAAACCTCCTATAGACAGCCATAAAAATATCAGATCCAAAACATGGGTCAAATCGACAAGCCCGATGAATTAAGCTTAAAGCTAGGTTTTCTGGCTTACTCAGTGGTTTGAGTGCTGACTTCCCACCACTGCAGCCCGGGTTTGATACCTTTGACGTAATATTTATCAAAATTCTCATGCGGACATCATGACGTGACCTGGTGTCAGACAAGCTGGTTTTCCCCAGGTACTCCATTTTCCATTCTAAAAGGCCGCAACAACCCGACTATCTGTTCCAATGAGTGCAGAAGTTGTCAAATCAAATCAAATCAAATTTTATTTCTGGTCGGTCAGTACAATAAACATTAGCTATGCATAAATAACGAATAAAGTTTAAACTTTTAACAGACCCCGCATTTCTCAGTTGTTTCTTATCTGCTTATTTTCTGTGATATTTAACTTTTTATATGAATTGCTAAATTCGAGGTCTTATCGTTTTGCTTCATTGTCCTATAGGACTTTCCGACATGATTTCATGGCAGATTTTAGAGGGGTTCAAAAGCATATAAATACCGTGCCACTCCTTTTCTTGTCCGCGTCAGCCCGGATAGCTCAATAGGTAGAGCATGAGACTTGTAATCTCGGAGTTGTGGGTTCGATTCCCAGGACTGACAAACTAAAATTACTAACAGTCTTTCGGATGCGACTTAAACAGGCTGATGCAATTGTCCGATCGGGCTTCCGAAAATAAACTTTTTTAAAAATGAATAATTTCATACAATTTACATTCTATTACAAAGTTCAGATGTAGAGAATAAATTTAAAAGTGAATAAAAGTCATCTTGAGATTTTTTAACACAATTAAAATAAGTTTGAAATCACTGAAAAACACATTTTTTAAGATTTTCAGTGCAAATCTTCATGAATGTTTCTGAAACAGCTAGGGAATGTTATTTGCATTAGTAGGGTATGAAAAAACTCCACATCACCAAATTCCATTCAGCCATTTCTTGCGCCAGGTTTTTTGGCCCTTCTACTTTCAGTTTCCATATATTTTATATGTGAAATCAAAAAAAGGACCGGCGCAACAAACTATACCTTTGTGTATCTTAATTTGGGTTTCTTTATAATTATGTGTGTATTTTCTATGAATCTGAGCTGTTTTAGAACTTTCTGTCAATAAGTTTAAAAGAAAATGCCAAAAATGTCTTTTCTTCACAATTCGGAGACAAATTTTTGCAGGAAAACATGAATAATTCTGTACTTTTAAACTTTTTTTAGATGTTTTTATCATGCACAACGTGTTCACACCTTTTCCAAGTGAAAAAAATCATTTTTAAAAAAGCTGATTTTCGAAAGCCCGATTGGGCAATTGCATCAGCCTGTTAAACCGAGGTCTCATGTATGGGTGAAAACCTGGCATGATAAAGAACCAGGGGTGTCTCTGGAATTCGGACGCCTTCTGTATCTTGCACTATCCCCCGAAACCTAAAATAACTAAACTCTTCTGGGGGCGTTGGTCATATGGGAAACCGGTACCAACGATAAAACCCTAATATACCATACCATTCTTGTCCGAAAATGCTGCATGTTTATTTTAATCCAGGTCGTGAAACGCTCTAAGCAAAATGAAGCAATAGAGCGCCCCAAAATAAAGATCCTACTTCAGGTATTAGAAAAATATCGTTGTCGTCTTTTTTAAAACGTCACACCCTTTGTTGTTGATATTCTTTAGGTCTAGAAAATGAAAACACTCTCAGTAAACTGTACCAACACAAAATACTGGTACAGCTTTACCTGTAGAGATCTACCACGTACAGGAAATGATAAACAATAAAACGTATTTTACGTATCTGCTAAATGAAAAAATCATGCACCCAACCAAAGAATCTGCATCTGTAGAGACAGACACGTTACAATCTTCAAGACATACTGTCACAGGATTATATTACACACCGTGTTCAAACGACAAATCCAATACTTTGTTGCATTTTCCAGTTGACCATTTCATGTAATGTGGCACATTATTGAAATATACATTTTATGAACATATAAATATCTTCGATATTTGTTTACAGGTTAGTCAATAACTTTCATCTTTTACTTTATTTTTCATAAGTAAAAGTAACATTTATATCATAAATGTGTTATTCAATCAGTTATTAGAAGAAAATGATTTTCAATAAGTGAATACATGTATCAGACCATAAGACATGTAACTGCGGCAGTTTAGTTATTAGCTGGAATCATAAATGTTTGTATTGTTTTCATAATTTGTTGCATTTGGCAGTTGACCATATCATGTAATGTTGTACATTATTGAAATATACATTTCATAAACATATAAATATCTTCGATATTTGTTTACAGTCGAATAGTGTCCCGTCAACACAGACCTACCTACAAACATTTTGCTGGTTAAAGGGCTACGCCGACAATACCAACAAAGACATCTTCACCCACACTACTCAACATGTAAAACTGACAAATTATTTTATTGGTATACATTTATTGGGGGTATACATTAATACAAACAGTGGGATGGGCTTCCGATGGCAACTGCTTCTTTCACTCTGTTTGGGAAATTTCCCAAATAGTGACTAGTTTGTTCACATATAATCAAAAGCTGGGGTATATGGGATAGCCTTGCAACATTGCAACCTTTCAAATGACCTAACCGTTTAAATACTATATTCCACAATATTTGGCTCACATGAAAATTAACTAAAAACAAGAGCTGTCCCTCACAAATGACTAATGCCCCCGAAAGAGGTGTTTCACAGTCTGTGTCCTCTCCATGTGCTCAATAATTGTGCCATGTAATTTTAAAATGACAGAGTTACCATGCATACAGTATGCCATTACTTTTAGATACTAAGTGTGACCTTGACCTTTAAGGTAGGGACGTGGTTCTTACACACAGCACATTGTCTTGATGTGCTGAACATTTGTGCCAAGTTATTTTAAAATCAATCAATGCATGACAAAGTTACAGTCCGGACACAAATGTATGCATATATACAGGATTCCATTACCTATAAACTCTAAGGGTGACGTTGGCCTTTGAGGGAGGGACTTGGGTCTTGCACGCGACACGTTGTCTTGATGTGCTGAACATTTGTGCCAAGTTATTTTTAAATCCTTCCATACATGACAAAGTTACAGTCCGGACACGAATGAGTGCATATAAAGAGGATTCTATTACCTTCAAACTCTAAGTGTGACATTGACCTTTGAGATAGGGACAAGGGTCTTGCACGCGACACACCTTCTTGTTGTGCTGACCATTTGTGCCAAGTTATTTCAGAAGATTTCAATGCATGACAAAGTTACAGCTCGGACACGAAAAAATGTAAGGTCGGACGCACAGACGGACGGACGGACGGACGGACGTATTCACGAGACGGACGGTGCGTTTTTAATATGCCACCCTTCTTGGGCATAAAAACTGGTGTGTAACTATATTTGTACAGAAAGTCACTTGTGAATTACCCAGAACTTAAGCATAAGGGAAAAGATAAGTCCAAAGTGAGTCAGCATTTAAGACAGACTTTAAACGAAGGAGCGTTTTATCAAGCATCACAAATAAATGACAGTACCAGATCTATAATGCTATAACTGTCAAATGAACACTTCACTTCACAGTACTAGAACTCACTGTTCCACTGTGTGTCCGTCTGCAGAAACACACTTGTCATATGCAAACAAGACAACCCCGAGTACAATAAAAAAAGATGAATATCAGTACTATGGAAACTAAGTAAATTGGGCACTTGAAATTTAAGCAGCCAAACCTGCTCAACTGCAAGTCAGTACAAGGACTACGAAAAACGTAAAGGCCAGAAGGAAATGTGAAAAAAAACGTGAACTTCGTGAAGTTTTAGTAGTTTTTAAAATTGATTAATTTGGGAATGTATCAAAAATGTAGAGCATTGGTCTGGTTTGAGTGACGTGTCCAACACAAAATAAAATTTATCACTTTATAAAGAGACAGGAATAATCTATGTCTCTGCTTTATATTTGAAAATGAAAATTAATGCGTAATGATATTTTATCTCATCAAAGTTAACATTTTCTTATTCAACACTGGTTCCGAACAATTACATACTATACTATAACATGCAATCATAGTGTATCGAGAAACTTGAAACTCGACTGTCTTGGACTTACCGTTAACATGTTCAAGAAAGCGCTATAGTAGTGGACGCTCCATCTAGCGTTACACAAACATGTAAATAAACAAAATTTGCCAGCAGGTACAAAAATTAATTTGAAAATAGCAGGTGATGGGGCTAAAGTTAGTCGTGTCTCGAATTTTGTGACTTTATCTGTTTCGATCACGGGTGAGGGCGATAGCTCCCTGTTGAAAACAATTGCTATAGTAAAATGTGCTGAGAACTATGAAAACTTAAAAGTGTCATTTGAGCCAATCTTTTGAGAAATAAATGAAATACAGAAATTGGGGGAGATTGACGTTGATGGCAAGTTGTACCCTGTATGTCTCAAATTGGGCCCCTTATTTCTATTTAACCAGAGAATATTGCTCTTGATGAACTGCACTTACTGCTCAGAATAGGTGATGATCTTTTAGCAAATCTTATAGATGACTGCAAACAGTTCGATTGCAAACTTCACGTATTGGGTGAGAAATCACATCATTTAGAAGATTTAGTAATAAAGATCAGGGAGTGCGGTGTTTCTTTCAGTACATGGACAGATAAGGGCACGTCTGAATTAAACTGGTCGTCATTAACAGGGACTGATTATCAGAAGCTTATTAGTCAATTACCTGAAAAGCTTTGCTTTGTAATGAGTCACGACGCTCATGATAAAATGACCTTTTTGTGGAGAGAATTTGGCATAATTCATCACTATTTCTTGCATATCGGATCGGCATTTTCGGTGATTTTACCCATGCCAGATCGGTCTGGCACCCTTCCTATGCCAGACGACTCTCGTGAACTACTTGTGATGTAACGTTATAAACATTGTGACGTCACTTTCCCAAACACAACGTGTGAATTTTGTTAGTTTTTATATGAAAATGCATCATTTCGATAAGTTTGAATTTAGAAATCTTTAATGTGCAAGACGGTATGCAAGAAAAAGTTTCAATCAGGAGGCATTTGGTTCAGATGGAAATATCCGTCACTTCGGGTAACTGTTTTGCGGGAACTTGGCAGAGCCTCGTTCCCGCCAAAACAGTTACCCTCCGATCTGAACCTCGTGCTCATGACAGAAACTATTAGTCTCAAACAAAACTCTCGAAAAAAATGAGTTATTTGACATAATTAAGGCCTGGATGGTAACATTCCAACATTTGTCTGCTAAGGGGAGATTGGGTTATAGCAAAGTGATTGTATATAGATCTATGCATGTATTGCTGTACCATATCCCTTGGATGATAGAAAGCGCGAGTTTAGTGGGCAGGGGTGGAAAACCTAAATGATGTAGTCAAACAAATCCATCAAAAAGCTTCAAATAGGTTAAATCAGGCGCATGACGAGCTCATGGTTAGAAAGCGTATAGAGCAGTTCTCTCAATATTAGAGACAAAAACGTGTCTATACAAAAACAATTCTGACTTTTGGAAACGGGAAATTTTCTATTCCAGAAGTGCAAAAAGAAAAAGAAAAATTGAAAACGAAATGCGTATGCTCATTCAGAATTGCTTGAGAGAACAAAAGAAAAGAAAAACCCGCGTCTGAACTTACATGTAAAGAAATGAAATTAAAGTTGAAAGCAATGGGCAAAGTGACTCGCATTTGCAAACGAGAGAAGTTGTTAGAGCGTTTGAGTAAACACAGTTTGTAAATAAAACTATGACAGTCATCGGGAGCTTTATTGTGGTTGCTTTTTTAACTTTTTTGTATATTTGTGTAACACTATCAGCGTTTGATTTGTTTTTATTTTATTGTTAATGTCCCAGGAGCGCTGTAAATACTCGTATGACCACAGAGTATTTTGAAATTGTACTGCCATAATGCGTTACATATGTACACACATAACGTTAAAAGGAGACTCTTGTGCATATACTTAAACAAAAAAAATCAGAAATTGTCAGTATATTATAGATTACTTAGAGCACACAATGGTGGCCGAAAGCTTTAAATTTGCGATTACTCACCGGCCGCTGTCCGTACGTACGCTCAGTTTGTCCGGGAAAAGATTTTCCACATATAAATTTCCAAGCAGAATTATAATCGACGGAAGGAAAATCTTCGTAACAAATAGAATGGTTTAAGCGAACTTTATATAAATCGAATTTCTTCAAGTAAAGTTATGTCACGTACCATTAGGATCGTACATGTAGTGCAGTCTTACGTCATTTATGAGCACTTAAGCCATGTTACACCCGTTGTGTAATAAGACGTCT
>JAFMSR010000015.1:8371977-8388692 GCA_022818135.1 Saxidomus purpurata
AAAACCACCTGTCAGATTTGGTGACCACGTACCATCTCACGAACCTGTGTTACTTAAGGTCAAGGCTGTTGTGTACTAAATGTCAGTCAAAGGTCATGGCTATTGCACACTAAATGTCAGTCAAAGGTCAAGGCCATTGAGTACTAAATCTCAGTCCAAAGACTACATTTTTTTGTATACTATAAGAGATATTTTTCGTTTCAAATCAACATGAACAGCGTTATTTATAGAATTTTGGCTGTCCAGTTAACGTACTTGTTTCTCACCAACACAACCTGGGATCAATCCCTTTTAGGCGTATGTGTGAGATGGTCACCAGATGGGACACATGGGTTTTTAGCTCGACTATTCGAAGAATAAGGAGACTATTGCACTCGCCCCGGCGTCGGCGTCGGCGTCGGCGTCGGCGTCGGCGTCTGCGTTGGTTAAAGTTTTTAATGAAGTCAAATATCTTTAATACTATCAAAGGTATTGACTTGAAACTCAAAATATATCTTTACCATCAACATCTACACCTGAGGAAACAATCCCCATAACTCTGTTTTGATTTTTGACAGATTTATGCCCCTTTTTAACTTAGAATTTTTGGTTAAAGTTTTTTATAAATTCAAATATCTTGCATATTATCAAAGGTATTGACTTGAAACTCAAAATATATCTTAACCATCAACATCTACACCTGAGGAAACAATCCTCATAACTCTGTTTTGATTTTTGACAGATTTATGCCCCTTTTTAACTTAGAATTTTTGGTTGAAGTTTTTAATAAAGTCAAATATCCTGAATACTATCAAAGGTATTGACTTGAAACTCAAACTGTTTGTTTACCATCAACATCTACACCTGAGGAAACAATCCCCATAACTCTGTTTTGATTTTTGACAGATTTATGCCCCTTTTTAACTTAGAATTTTTGGTTAAAGTTTTTTATAAATTCAAATATCTTGCAAATTATCAAAGGTATTGACTTCAAACTCAAAATATATCTTTACCATCAGCATCTACACCTGAGGAAACAATCCTCATAACTCCGTTTTGATTTTTGACAGATTTATGCCCCTTTTTAACTTAGATTTTTTGGTTAAAGATTTTTATAAATTCAAATATCTTGAATACTATCAAAGGTATTGACTTGAAACTCAAAGTATGTGTCTACAATCAACATCTACACCTGAGGAAACAATCCCCGTAACTCTGTTTTGAGTTTTGACAGATTTATGCCCCTTTTTAACTTAGAATATTTGGTAAAAGATTTTATAAAGTCAAATGTTTTGAATACTATCAAAGGTATTGACTTGAAACTCAAAAGTATGTGTCTACCATCAACATCTACATCTGAGGAAACAATCCCCATAACTCTGTTTTGATTTTTGACAGATTTATGCCCCTTTTTAACTTTAACTTTTTATGGACTTAAAATGTATGTTTACTGTCAACATCTTCACCAGTGTTTCTGATTTTTGACATTTATGCCCCTTTTAACTTAGAATTTTGTCACAGTTTTTACCAGACTAACATGGAAATACTCGAAATGGCTTTCTTTTGAAATGTCATAGAATAATTATGCAGCATGCAGCGGTCATGCTTTTTTAATTCTATACATTTCAATTTTGAAAAGTTACAGAGTTATTCATGATCAAATTTACAAGGTTATGTATTTCTTTGAAATTATCCCCTCCTCCCTCCACTTGGCTTACAGAATCCAGAGTAAGGCTTTGAATGTAATGTACATTTACAAAGGTCTTTGAACAAGTTTCATATCTTTGACCTTAATTCTTACAGACAATTACACAATACTCCTGTTCTTTGACAAAAAACCCATTTTACCAACAACCTTTCGAATAGTCGAGCGTGCTGTCATGTGACAGCTCTTGTTTTCTGGGCTCTCTAGTTTTTCTCCCAATGCAAGTCTGACTGATACCTCGCCATTAGTCTTGCCATCTGTGCAGTCCGTTCAACAGCTTTCATAAGCTCTATAATGTTTTCTGCTACTTGTATCTTGCCGACTTTAAATAAAGATTATTACTATTGGAATTGAATTATTCTTTTAAGGCACTTTGTTATAAATGCCAAAGGCCAAACTGGAGACAGTTATTATTCTCTAAAATCTGATGGTAAATCATGAACTGTTGCCATTTTGCCCACAGAAACTATTTCTAGACAATAATTTTAATGTCTAGGTTACAGTATCACAGAAATAACGGCAGACTTCATGATGTTAGTTTAGCACAAGTCACATTGGAAACATTGAATTGTATACATATACCAATTTTTTAAAGTCTCAATAGCACTTTCGCTACTCATAAATAGATAATTAATTAACATTATAGAATGATAGAATTGTATTGCTTTTAAAATTATGTCATTTTCATTTTTTTTTTCATACTTATTTGATCTCGATTGCGAAACAAGTTCTTATAATTACCACTATAGTTATCGCTCTTGAGAGTCACTCTAGATGGAATCAACATCGAAGACAGAGGCAATATTGTATTATCTCTGTCTTGCCTTAAAGGACACTACTTAGGCACTGGTGGGGATTGAACCTGGGACCATCCAATCCGGAGGCGAAGCTCTGCTCCAAAATGGCTCCATTTTCATTTTTGTCTGGACATCTGGATAAAATTAAAATCTTGACAGCTCCTGTTATAAAGGGCTAAAGGGATTTTTATGAAACTTGGCAGAAGTGATCAGTTCAAGCCTAGTTTTGCATATTGTCAGGAAATTATAATTGGTTCAAGGTCAAGGTCTTATAAACAAACAAGAAATGTCCCACAAAAGCGACAAATGCTCTGAGTGGTGTCTCAGTCTGTAAACTTGACCTTCAGGGCGTGGACCCAGTACTTGCACACAGCACAGCACTTTATCTTCATGTGCTGAACATTTTTGTGCCAATTTATTGTAAAATCCTTCAATGTAACAGAGTTACAGTCGGAATGGAAACTTTAAATATATACGGGATATTATAACAGTCAGTTGATCTGCGTTGTCGTATCTTTCAAGTTGGCTGTATTGTTCGTGATCACACGAGAAGCTGAGCCTCAAGTGTGATCATGTACTATACAGCCAGCGAGAAAGATACACCCGCAAATCAACCAACTGTTAGTAATCCTTTTCTTATATACCTTTTGCAGAATGTCATGTTAAGTTTTATATAAATGTGTGTCATTAATGGCGTAAAATCAACAAATCACGCTATTTCGTGTCACGTTTTATATGACATCAGTGACGTCACTTGTGTCTTCTGTGTATAAACAAATAACAGTTTTAAAAGTAAATGCAAAATGTAAATCATCTATCTGGTTTATTTAATGAGAAAAAGACATTGTATTCATTTTTCTTAAAATGCGTCCTAAAAAGGAATGTGATGACAATGAGACCAAACTTATTTTACTGCAGCGATGTGGATCTATTTTTCCTCTTTAGCGTAGTAATGTGATATGAATATGCATATGTGTACAACCTACACGATGGACAGCTAAGATATGGCTTATTTCATCTGATACAGAAAATTTGATTCTCGATGTTGTATTTTACTGCACAAATACTTAAGGTAATTCAGATAAACATTAATAGGTAAATTATAAAACAGCATATCAAATAAAAAAATCTGTTAGTACAAATGCATATTATTTGTTTATGAATAAATCAAATAGGTCAGAGTTGAGGTCAAAGCTCAAGGTCAACATAATTTTTTAATTTTGTTATTCTGTTTACAGATCTGTTTCATGAATGAATCTCCGGGTGATACTGACAACGAGGGTATGTCTCCACGGCAACATGAAATCCATGACAACGCAAAACTTATGAAGAAAGTCAGTAACCTTGTAGATTCAGATGTAAGTATGAAGTCAATGTGACTTCAATTAAAGATTTACACTGTTAACACTGGCTGTGCTAGGGGCAAGTGGACTCATAAGTGCAGATGATGATCAGTCTTAGTGTTATCTGTACTAGTCATAATCTGGTCTGCAAGTCTTCAGGAAGCACCCCTATTAAGAATAATTGGTACTAACCAATAGTATCCATTAAAAAAATTAAGCAAGAATGGTATTCAAGCTGCTTGCTCTCAGATTTTTGATGTAAAATCATTTAGGATCTTTGAACTGTCTCTCATTAACAGATTTAAGAATCATCATATAAAAAATTCCACTATAAATTCCTGAAAAGCTTTCTGTATTTTTGAAATTATATGCTACCAAATTCACTACAAACACTTTTGAAATTCCAATTTAAACAGCTAGCTAGCTGTGCCATCTGACAGGTGGCTCACCAATAGTTTCAATAGATTTTCTCAAATTGCTATGTAGAATTTTAAACACATTATTGATTTGCATTTTATGTTTTAGTATATCATTTTGAAGAAATTAAATGTTTTCACCAGGACCTGTAGACAAGCCGCTTTCAAGTGCTCTGGTGAGACACAAATTCACCATCGTGCAAACAAAGTTTAATGAATCTGTTGTATAAATGACCTTTGCAAACCACTTCTGTTCAGGGTTTGACCTCTTTGTTGTCATGGTTACCATCATAGAAACATAAGTATTTAGGTCAACAAGATGTCTGGAGGCATCTCTAATCCACAAAGAAAAAGCTAATACATTAATGTTGCTCTCATGGACGGACCTTTATAAGCATCCAAGTAATTTTCACTTACGAGATTTAAACAATCAACAATGATGAAATGTTGTATAGCAAGCCTCCGTTGTACATGTCTGATAACTATCCTGGGTTCGAATCCCAGCCATGGCACAAGGTGTGTCCTTGGGCAAAGATACTGATGTCGTACTTGCCTAGTCCACCAAGCAGCCATGAAAATATCGCTGTCTCTCACGCGAACGTGAAAACATCTGGAATTAGTGTTCAAGAGCAATTACATATTAACTATAGAGCTTTCTTTGTAATCAAACTAAAATAAATTTGTACAAACTGACTAAACCATCCCATATCAGTTAAACACACTAGACTTAGCTGTCACAAAATGACTAAGCATACAAGAAAGTCTGCAACTGATTTACAGCGTTATCTTCAGTGTGTCACATTGCCTGTTAAGAAACTGTTTTCGACAAATTCTCAAAGGAACTCAAACAGAATTTATACACTGGGTTAGTTTACGATTCAGTAGATTCAGTAGCAAAGACCCACCTACAAAATGTCTAGTTCTTTGATAATTGTAGGAAATTCTTCTGTGAATAATTTGTTTTTCAGATCTGGCTGGTTTATCTTAGTAATACAATCATTTCTTAAGGAACCAAAAGATGGTTATCCATTTTGCATTCAAATGTATCCCAGTGGTCTGTTGTCTCTCATGTTAGTGTGCAGATATTCCAAAAGAGATATTACATTCCTGATGCAGTCTGCAAGACTACGCGCAAGTTGATTATATCTGACTGGGAACCAATCATCTTTCATTATTGCGAAACATTAATAGTCGGTCCCCGGCATGTTACAAGATGTATGCTCATACTAGCAGACAGTTATGGCCAATAAATTTTATGGAATTGTTTTGGGCTTGCTTAAATTTTGCAATAAATCTTTAAAAAGTAATTGCAGAGTTTATTTGTTGAAGCAAGCATAGGGGGGGTAACTATGCTTTGTCTACAAACCCTGTTATATTTTTGTGAAAATGAGCAAGCACTGAGTATTCAGAAATGATGCATTGAAAAAGGAAAAATCTTAAAGTTGCAAAACTATAAGTAGGAAAATCAGCAACTGGGACACTGCGGGTTGCATTTATCATGTAAAAGTTTCTTCTTGGTTGTTAATTTCTCCACCCATGCAGAAATTACTGCACAAAATATATGAGGAGAAGTTACATGTCAAAATGAGTGAGTTACAGATATTTTGCATAAAGATATGATACATACTGCGTAATAACAGGGAGGTATGTGAAACTGTTGGTTTTCTTTCTCGTTACTATGGATTTCCACCAAGCCCTCTTTTTGAAGAGGATGTCTGCAGCTGGATAATATCGTATGAATGCATTTGCATTCTATACATGTCAAAAAGATGAAATGATGAATAGATGTTTTGTCTTTAAATTCCTTGTGGAGAATGTTATAGAGTAACAGATAGCCTTAGAATCAGGGAGATATATCAGATTTTGTCTGGGATTTTGCATTCAACAGATCAATCACAGCAATTGCATTTGTAAATCACTACCTTGCAGACCTAGATTCCGTAAAACTGTTTTATTCTTAAGGAATGTATCCTTTATCCACTATTATTATCCTATTAGCTCTGCAGTTGTTAGCTCAGTGCTTTCAGTGCTTTTGCTGAGATTATTATAAATTCATTTCTGGAACCAGTCATGATTTTGGTACACATGATTGGCTAAAAGTGAGCTTGAATTCAAAATCACCAATCAGAAGCCAGAAATTATAGACTGGTTTTAGAAGACTTTTCTCAGCAATGGTTTCTCAGCAATGACTGACCTCCCTTGAGAGTTAATGTAGATGTAATCAAAGACAAAAGCAGTATTTTTTTATCAGAATTTTTATTGAAACTGGACACGCCAAGTTTAAAAAAAAATCTTATTTCTATTCAGTCTATAAACACACCGCCACAAATAAGACAAAAATGTTATAATTTGTGGGGGCAACTTACTGGTTATAAGGCAACCATCTAGTTTCCTGTCTTTTTTTTCCAGTCATTAGCCACGGGTCAATAGTCGTAACTCAATATTCCCCTCATCATTCAGGCTTCTGCTATTTCCTAAAATGAAGTTATATACGTCTTCATTATCGAGGGTGTCTACCACATCACAGCGCAATTTAATATAGCCGATTGCATCTCGTGATTCGTCATTGAGTTGCTTTACATGTAGATCGCTTCACACATTGCAAGAAGAAGTCTATACAAATTTCTCTGTACTGGGAGTGGAGTGCCTAGGGACTGAAATACAGTAAAGTTTCTGTTTTGAGACCACCTTACGGACCAATAAAAAGGTGTCTTAACAATGAATCAGTCATACTAGCGAAACCTTTTTACAATTTTAGAATTAAATATGTCTGGGGTTAAAATCGAGGGTGGTCTTAATGCAGTCAATCTAAGTCGGCACTTACATCATTTATTAAAGAAGTGATCAAGAGGGTCATATACAAATTCCATTCACCTGGCTTCAATTCGTTACATTTGATTGGTCCAAAAAGAAGGTCAAAATCCAGCTTATTCAGCGATGCTGAAAAAAGACTGCAATATGATATTACTACATGTACTCTCAGGAATATTTCTGTACAAATACACGTCAATTTTGCTGTTTACTCGTCAGTTTTGCTGTTTACTCGGCAATATAAGTGGTATGATTCATATGTAACATTCAAAATGATCATGTGGCTTTAACAGAAATTACTCGGCCAAGACTAACATCAATTTTTGTTGTAAACCTTTTGACAGGCAGTGTATCCAGTGATAGAGTGTCCAGACATTTTTGACAGTACCACCTGACATAGTACAGGTGTTGGACGCATCTGGTAATGGATATTGAGAGAGTAAAGATGCAGAACTAACAGTTTAATCAAGCTTATTGCATCTTTAAGGGATGAAAAAGTGTAAGATGGCATAAACTTTGTCAATTTTAAGGGCTTTAGCGGATTCAAGTAATCTAAATATTGGCAATTATACACAGTAACTTTTCTGTGTAGAAAATGAACCATGCTGTGCGAAACACTTACCATGCTACAGGCGATTATTGTAAAACCTTCATAAATCTCTACAGATGACATTTTCAGAAGGATTTTCACAAAACTTGCTGAGAAGGTTGCCTGCAATGCGTAGATGATCTGTATAGAAATTGAGCCATGCTGTGCGAAAACAAACTGTACTACAGCTGATTATTGTAAAACTTTGATAACAATTTCTAATTTCTAGCACATGATGAGATGAGTGCTAGCCCTATAGAGATAGTGAACGTAGGCAGGATATGTAAACATTCCTTCTCTCTATTTATCTGGAGTGCGTCTCGAGAGTGATTACTTATAGGAACATTATTTTTGCTATCAAGAATATATTTGATTTGTGGAGGTTGTATGCGGGGATGCTGGAATTCACATGAGAGGGCAGAACCTCAAACTTGATCCAATCACATAAAAGATTGCAAGATTTTTTCTAGAGCATTTTATCAGGGTGCTGCACCCTGTCTTTTTTTCTTCTCCCAGCTGCTGCCCTTTTGTTGTATACAACCCACATATTAAAGGATGTAAAACAATTTAAAGTCCTTGGAGAAACATTTCATTGAATAAAGGTGTTACATTCTTGTAGAAGTAATGTTTTCACATAGGTCACTGACCACCAAATCTAAACATTTTGTCTTGTCAGTATTTTTTACAAAACAAAGTCTGTCTGGTTATCTATCAGCCGACAATGCCTGCCTGTTCTCTTCTGTTTACAAGCTTTTGTCAACTTTCACCCATGGGACTAATTTGAGATATGGAGCCTTTTAAATCATGTCTGGTTGATATACCAAAAAGCAAGACTTCTAAATTTGCTGGAATGTTTATTGTCCATTACATCTCATGTTCAGGGAGGAGATATTATGCATGAAATTTCTGAGTGGATTTTGTTTTTCTGAAAATTACATGACAGAGATTCGTTTCACTTCTTTTTCAGAATAATTTAAGTTCTGTCACTGATTTGAACAATCCCGCACCCCATGACACCGCAAGACAGAGTACCAGTCCACCGAGATTAAAATCCGGAGACGATAATGTAAAACCCGAAGATTTCCACACGCGACAAGAACAGCTTCAGAATGAGGCTAAAATGGCTCTTGCACAGGTATGAATGTTTTTCGAGATTTATTCACCAGGTACGTCAGTTATTGAACAAACTTCTGTTTGGGTGACTTTACCTCCAGCAACCTACTGTTTATCCTACTAATTAAATTTCTAAAATGGACTGATCCGTATTTGTTCAAATGGGAAGCAGCTAAAACTTAACTGACAGATTTGTAGGTTGACCATGATCTGCACTGGTCGCAGTGATATTATGAAGTGTTTCTAACTTTTAGCAGACTGGTCAAGTGGTTATGATCACCTACCTGAACTTTAACCAGTCACTGATTGAGGGTCATTTGTCTTCTGTAAAAACACTTTCAAATAGTGTTAATAACACCTTCTACAGTTTGCTTCCTGTTTGAACAAATATAGTACATCTCTATATCTTTAAGGCCAGTGTTTTTTATTTGTCGTTACTCGAACCCGCCGCCCCTATTTTTTTGTATTTTCAAAAAAAAATAATAAAAAAATTCTTTTTTTCCCAAAAAAAATTTTGGAAAATTTTAAAATCGCGAAATTAGAGGTCTGTTTATACAAATAATAACGTCCAGAAGCTGCATTTGTCAAACTGATTTTGGGCCGAAAATCGGCCCCATTCCCCTCCTAAAATGATGTGTATTTCCCCCCTATTTTTTACAAAAAATCCCCTCAAAATGAATGCTGACAAAAGTTTTTGATAAATTTAATAAAATGTTTGCCAAAATTGTTACAAAATGTAAGTTTCCATCAATAAAAGTGTTTCATAATCACTTCTTGCAATTATTTGATACCTTACATTTGAAATAGTCGGCCGAAAAATCACCGATTTTTCGTTTGTCATCTATTTTCGTGACCTCGATTTTTGTTAATTTTTCCAACGAAAACAGTGTTCAGAAGACTGTAGTTAATTTTTCAGTGCGTTTTTTGGCCGAAATTAGGCCCCATTCCCCTCCTAAAATGATATATATTATCCTCCAATTTTTGACAAAAAATTCCCCTTGAAATTTTGACAAATTTTTTTGACTTTAAACCTAAAATGCTGATATTTGTTTTTGATTAATTTAATCAATGTTGGCCAAATGTTCTATAAAAATGCAACTTCCCATCAATCAAAAAATTTCAGAATGATTTCTTGCAATCACTTTATGCCTTACATGTGAAAAAATCAGCTGAAAATCGCTGAATTTTAGTTTCAAAGAAAATGGTGAACAGAAGACTCAAAAATGATAATATATACAATAGTTTCAATAGAAAACAGCAGTTTTCGTTTTATTCATATGTGTTTCAACATCAATGCCTGTTGCTTTGTTACTGATTTTTTATCTGAATTATTATATTAAATTTCAGTTTCTTCTCTATTATAATTGGGAAAAGAATTATGAAATAAAAGTCAACAAATTTACAGGGGCATTTTGCTCGGGGAGGGGTGTTCTTATGTCGGATTTTAGAAGAGAAAGCAGGTCCACGATGAAACAAAGTTTGTCATGTATAAAAAAATCTTTCTTTTTTTTTTTTGCCTCGTCCGTAAGGAGTTTTTTAATTTCAAACTTCGAGTAACAAGAAAAAAAAAAATTCTGGCCTAACGGAAAGATAATTGATACCCAGTAATTATATATTTAAATTAGGACATTTCTTAAGATTCTGCAAATGAAAACAATTGAATTTCCAAAAACAAGGTGATGTGGGCAGTTTTTCCTAAAAAGGGTCATGTTTTATGTTTTTCCTATGTTTTTGTTCTTCCTTTTTTTTCACTTTCAGGATCATCATTACTGTTTATTCAGGAAAGAGCCTGTATTTAGACATTATATGGTAGTTTTATAGACATAAACGTTTATAAAAACTGTCTGCTTGTCCTTCTGTGACTTTGAAAGTCTACTCCTGATGCCATAGAGTACAATAACTGTACACAAGCCCACTCTGGTTCCAATCAAAGTTCCACTTACCGCAACTGGATTCAGAAACATGATTTTATTTCAAAGACATCTTTAATCACATTGTATGAGCATTGTATGGAAATTTAACTTCCGGGCCAGAAATACTTGTAAATGTTATACAAATGCATACCAGTCTGTAAATTATCTACACGATACTAAAACCCTATCCTCCGTAAGAATTTGCATCTGCATAAAGGGGCATGGTTGGTGGCAGGGCTCAAATCTGTGACCCACAATCAATGAGAGGTTGCAGTGAGTTTCAAGTCAGCAACTCTTGAACCACTTAACCACATAGGCAGACTTAGATAGAGACTCCATCTTAATTAATCAGCTAGCTCTACAAATACACCAGAACTGGAACACTCAAAAAAGATAGCTGCTAGCTGAATACAGATGGATAAATAACTTTATTGTACTTTTCAGACATAAAAGTTGTGGTAATCTAAGTGAGGTCATTGCGGACACAAGTTTCACTGTTCACTTTTTTGTTCTGGTCATGTACTTATTCCTCCTGAAAGGTCTCCAGCTCTGCACTTCAATCAATCGATCGCTGAGAGTTTTTAGTTCTGCTTTCAATACAATCAGCCAGGAATGGTTCCCAGATAATGGATATTAAAAGAGAAAAGCATTGTTAAAGTCTTTTTACATAGAGTCATTTATCCGTGCAGATGTCCTATTTAATGGCTCGAAGGTTTTTACTCTGAAGTGTTCTGTTTTAGAAAGAGGTTATACTCTAGGCTGTATAAGTATTGTCTTAGGGCATTAGTCCTGAAGTGGATTGATTTTTGTCAAGCCAGCTACAGACAGATACAATGTGATCAAGATAAATGATTTCAATTGTATTTTTATTTTGTTATACAAAGTTACTGGAAAGTGTGAAAATTAATTAAACATGTAATAGCAAATAACAATCTATTCTGAGTCCATTTTGAAATGTCTGTGAGCCAATCAAGCGGATGGGACAGGATATCACAGTCTAGGGATGAGCCTAAGGGAGAGGGAATCTGCAAAACATTCCTTATTAAAGAAGTAGACAAGCCCAAACAGGCAGTCTGAAGATTCCATTGTAAAAATCTAGGTCAAAACAGGTTAAAGTAAAAAAATGTAGGCATAGCCTAAAACTTGGAACTATCTCTGAAGTCTCTAATGTATCTTAAGTTACTACAAGATCAAATGGATGAAGTATTCCACATTGTTTACATTTCAGGCTGGTTACATGGCTCTATAATGTTTATATTTCAGGCTGGTTCCCTGACTCTGTAATGTTTATATTTCAGGCTGGTTCCCTGGCTCTGTAATGTTTATATTTCAGGCTGGTTCCCTTTGCTCTGTAATGTTTATATTTCAGGCTAGGTCCTTGACTGTATTGTTTACATTTCAGGCTGGTTCCATGGCTCACATGCAGCTTGAGATTGAAAAACAGTTGAAGAAAAAGTCACCTATGGCTGAAATGGTAATTTCATGACAAAGAGTATTTTAGAGAAACCAAGATAGTGTTATACAAAGTATTTAAGGCGATTGTTTTCATTGCCAGACGGAAAAAAAAGAAACGCAGACAGATAAATAATTTTTTTTAGAGGGACTTAACACGCTATATCGCTGTTTCAAGGAGTTTTTCATATGAACTAATTTCCAACTTCCGCAGATATTTTTGTAGGGAAAGAAAATCTGCTGGAAGGCTGCCTATACCAGTAAAGATAAAAAATGTATTCTCTAAACTGTATTGACAGCACGTTCCCTTGGGTAACAAGTTTCTGGCAGAACGTGGCCTAGATCAATCATTTACGATGAGTCAGTATTTGCTGTAAAATCTGAATATGTTAGGCTTTGGAAAATGGAATCAGTGTGTACTGCATTCTGCTTTTAACAAAGAAAAATCAAATCAGATAACGCAATGATTGGAAAATTAATAGTTTATTCAGTCAGGCGTTGCATGGGTAGAGTGTATGACTGGTAGCAAAGTGGTTGAGTAAAAACCGAAATCTGGTTCAGAAAAAAAAAAGCCGTGAAACTAAAGAAATGATTAATTATTGTCCAGCTTTCTTACATGTGTTATTTGATATACTTGTGTCTCTATGGGGATATTCTAGTGCTGAGTACTTCTTTAGTCATGGGACCATCAGTTTCTCTTATTATGAAAGAGTTTTGTATCGAAAAAAATTCAAAACAAAATGTTATTTCGAAGTATACATTCATATGACATGACAATGTTAGTTATTGAAATTTATGCTTTGGTATTTGTGTAATTTCATTGTTCTTTATTGAAGATTTAGAATCTGTTACGTCATGAAACTAGTTTCTTGCTCTCCTGAGTGTAATTGTAGATTCTATGAATATTTTATTAAACCAATTGAAAGAAGTTTTATTATGCTGTGTCATCTAGGAAATGATAGTGACCGTTTAATATCTGTAAATGAAATGTTCATGGTATCTTTATATGTTTTCGCCCTGTACTGCCCTACCGCTTATCTGTTGTTCTTTGCCTGCCCTTATTCCCTTGACCTTTGCCCTCTCATTCTACCCTTGCTCCTCCACCTCCATCAACCTGTGCAATACCCTTACATGTTCTGTGCTTGCCCCACCCTTGACCTTTGCCATCCCACTCTACCCTTGTCCCCTCCATAAACCCTTGCCCCACCTCCCACCCTCATTTATTATGCAAACTTTTGGGACCACTCAATTATACAAGTTGATCCAGATGTTCTATAATACATTTTATGTTACCAGGACCAAGGCATGGTGTCAGAACAAGTAGCTTCACATTAAAAGCAGGTGTCACACATGACAGATTCTACTGTATAAAGTAAATGCCAGATTTTACTGTATAAAGTAAATGAAAACACACAAATATAATATGAGCAATGAACGCTATACAGTAAACACATTTTCAAGGAAAGGCAGATAATTTTTCTAGCTCTCCCTAGCTATTGATCCCTGAACTAAATTATTATAAATATTTCATTAACTGCAACAATTTATTAACTTTGTACCATCCTCACATCCAGACAGGAAAGTTTCGCCAAAAATTCCATATAGCCAATCAACCGTGATCATTTGGCTTTTATCTTGTCTCATTTAACAGTATTACAAGAAATTGATTGCATTCCGTCAGGGAATGTGTCAGTTGAATTCACTCGAGTCACACGGCATTGATTCTGATGAATGAGATACGTTGTCCGATATTAATGTCAATAAAAAAATCAAGCACGCCAACACTGTCGGCAATCATTGTACCAGGGTCAGGGAAGAGTCACAGAGTTCCATTTAAGAAGATACTGAATTTGTTTCTTCTACTGTAATAACAGCTTTGCCGTGGTGATGCGTTCAAAAGTAAAAGGTGTAGCCGAAAAATTAACTACTCCAGTAATTTGAAAATGTGTTTTAGCCTATTACTTAGCCATCGAGATACCAGTATGTCATTATTCAGTCTTTTTGTCAAAATACAATGTGACATGCAAACATTTTTGTTCTTTTTGGTGACGAAGGACATGGGTACGTGGCAGTTTTTGTGTTTTGGGCTTGACTTGAAAACAAATACTGCTAGGATAACTTTAATAAATTTCTTTTTCCGAGAGATCAGTTATTCATAGAATTCGTGAACAGAATTTTCCTCTAAGGTTTCGCAGCCCAGTGACAGACATTACTGAAATGTACTTTTTTTTGATGCCTCGAATAGATTATTATCTTGAACATCTAGTATTACTGGGTTTGGCAGTTCTTGCGAGGCTATTTTGAGTAAATAGATGATTTGCATAACTTGTTTTCTTGGTAAATGAAGTGTCATGTTTGATGCACTTTTGGAAAGGTTCAATTTACATAATCTATAACTAGCATGTCATTTTTCATGCACTTATGTAAATGTGATTTACGTAATCTATAATTCTGGAAGGAAATAAACATATAGTTGCTGTGGCTTTGTTGCGGTACAGCAGTGAAGAAAGACTCCTTTGCATTATAATGTCCGAATAATAACAGATTGTCAGCACACATACAGGCTATAAAGTAAAAATAGAATAGGCAGCAAGTCTGGAACCTGACTTTTTAATTCGTTATATAGGGACTGCACACCTATATCCAGTCTACACCAAAGGAAAACTATTAGAGAGAAGCATTATGAAAAGCTCTGTCTAATTTAAAGCTTTTTTCATGTCAGAACTCAGATTTAAAAGCTTAGATTTGAGCTTTTTTTACAGATTGAAATAGTTAGCATTGGAGGGAAGCATGATAAAAAGCTCAGTTTCAAAGGTCCCAATAATAAACTTGATTGGTTTTATATTTCAGCAAATATTTTCATATTGTATCTAAAAATTGGATGAAGCATGTTATATAGTGAGATATATACATTAAACTTTTGTCTGTTTTAAGCAAATTCACAAAAAGGCTACCCAGGTGTTTTAAGTTTCTATTATACTTTTGTAGAAGAAAGTTAGATAGATGGATTCATTTTGGTATATATGCATTATGTACAAATTACATGGTCAAATAAATAAATGTATTGTATAATTACATACAAACACATGAATAACGGAAATCAATACCAATGATAACACAAATTTAATGGTTGCTAGAAATTTGAGAAAACATTGTTTGCCAATCATTCTAATATATGTATTAGCCTTTGAAAAAATTGACATCTTTTTAGCTCGACTATTCGAAGAATAAGGAGGCTATTGCACTCGCCCCGGCGTCGGCGTCTCTGCATTGGTTAAAATTTTTTATAAAGTCAAATATCTTGAATACTATCAAAGGTATGGACTTGAAACTCAAACTATATGTTTACCATCAACATCTACACCTGAGGAAACAATCCCCATAACTCTGTTTTGATTTTTGACAGATTTATGCCCCTTTTTAACTTAGAATTTTTGGTTAAAGTTTTTTATAAATTCAAATATCTTGAATACTATCAAAGGTATTGACTTGAAACTCAAAGTATGTGTCTACCATCAACATCTACACCTGAGGAAACAATTCCCATAACTCTGTTTTGATTTTTGACATATTTATGCCCCTTTTTAACTTAGAATTTTTGGTTAAAGTTTTTTGTAAATTCAAATGTCTTGAATACTATATAAGGTATTGACTTGAAACTCAAAATATATGTTTACCATCAACATCTACACCTGAGGAAACAATCCCCATAACTCTGTTTTGATTTTTGACAGATTTATATCCCTTTTTAACTTAGAATTTTTGGTTAAAGATTTTATAAAGTCAAATATCTTGAATACTATCAAAAGTATTGACTTGAAACTCAAAGTATGTGTCAACCATCAACATCTACACCTGAGGAAACAATCCCCATAACTCTGTTTTGATTTTTGATAGATTTGTGTCCCTTTTTAACTTAGAATTTTTTGTTAAAGATAGAATACTATCGAACGTATTGACTTGAAACTTAAAATGTATGTTTACTGTCAACATCTTCACCAATGTTTTTGATTTTTGACACATTTATGCCCCTTTTAACTTAGAATTTTGTCACAGTTTTTACCTGACTAATATGGAAATACTCAAAATGGCTTTCTTTTGAAATGTCATAGAATAATTATGCAGCATGCAGCGGTCATGCTTTTTTAATTCTATACATATCAATTTTGAAAAGTTACAAAATTATTCATGATCAAATATACAAGGTCATGTATTTCTTTGAAATTATCCCCCCATCCTCCCTCCAGTTGGCTTGCAGAATCCAGAGTAAGGCTTTGAATGCAATGTACATTTACAAAGGTCTTTGAACAAGTTTCATATCTTTGACCTTAATTCTTATAGACAATTACACAATACTCCTGTTCTTAGACAAAAACCCCATTTTACCAACAAGCTTTCGAATAGTCGAGCGTGCTGTCATGTGACAGCTCTTGTTTTGTTTGACATAACATCTTAAAGCTTTCACTTTTTCAGGTTGGGATACCAGGTCTGGGAGAGAAGCATCGTAAAAAGCTCAGTATTAGACAATTACAGCAAATGAACCTGGCATCTATACAAGTTCTGTACAATGATTTACAAACACAGATTGAAAGTAAGT
>JAFMSR010000015.1:8389192-8403697 GCA_022818135.1 Saxidomus purpurata
TATTTCTAGACAATAATTTTAATGTCTAGGTTACAGTATCACAGAAATAACGGCAGACTTCATGATGTTAGTTTAGCACAAGTCACATTGGAAACATTGAATTGTATACATGTACCAATTTTTTAAAGTCTCAATAGCACTTTCGCTACTCATAAATAGATAATTAATTAACATTATAGAATGATAGAATTGTATTGCTTTTAAAATTATGTCATTTTCATTTTTTTTTTCATACTTATTTGATCTCGATTGCGAAACAAGTTCTTATAATTACCACTATAGTTATCGCTCTTGAGAGTCACTCTAGATGGAATCAACATCGAAGACAGAGGCAATATTGTATTATCTCTGTCTTGCCTTAAAGGACACTACTTAGGCACTGGTGGGGATTGAACCTGGGACCATCCAATCCGGAGGCGAAGCTCTGCTCCAAAATGGCTCCATTTTCATTTTTGTCTGGACATCTGGATAAAATTAAAATCTTGACAGCTCCTGTTATAAAGGGCTAAAGGGATTTTTATGAAACTTGGCAGAAGTGATCAGTTCAAGCCTAGTTTTGCATATTGTCAGGAAATCATAATTGGTTCAAGGTCAAGGTCTTATAAACAAACAAGAAATGTCCCACAAAAGCGACAAATGCCCTGAGTGGTGTCTCAGTCTGTAAACTTGACCTTCAGGGCGTGGACCCAGTACTTGCACACAGCACAGCACTTTATCTTCATGTGCTGAACATTTTTGTGCCAATTTATTGTAAAATCCTTCAATGTAACAGAGTTACAGTCGGAATGGAAACTTTAAATATATACGGGATATTATAACAGTCAGTTGATCTGCGTTGTCGTATCTTTCAAGTTGGCTGTATTGTTCGTGATCACACGAGAAGCTGAGCCTCAAGTGTGATCATGTACTATACAGCCAGCGAGAAAGATACACCCGCAAATCAACCAATACTGTTAGTAATCCTTTTCTTATATACCTTTTGCAGAATGTCATGTTAAGTTTTATATAAATGTGTGTCATTAATGGCGTAAAATCAACAAATCACGCTATTTCGTGTCACGTTTTATATGACATCAGTGACGTCACTTGTGTCTTCTGTGTATAAACAAATAACAGTTTTAAAAGTAAATGCAAAATGTAAATCATCTATCTGGTTTATTTAATGAGAAAAAGACATTGTATTCATTTTTCTTAAAATGCGTCCTAAAAAGGAATGTGATGACAATGAGACCAAACTTATTTTACTGCAGCGATGTGGATCTATTTTTCCTCTTTAGCGTAGTAATGTGATATGAATATGCATATGTGTACAACCTACACGATGGACAGCTAAGATATGGCTTATTTCATCTGATACAGAAAATTTGATTCTCGATGTTGTATTTTACTGCACAAATACTTAAGGTAATTCAGATAAACATTAATAGGTAAATTATAAAACAGCATATCAAATAAAAAAATCTGTTAGTACAAATGCATATTATTTGTTTATGAATGAATCAAATAGGTCAGAGTTGAGGTCAAAGCTCAAGGTCAACATAATTTTTTAATTTTGTTATTCTGTTTACAGATCTGTTTCATGAATGAATCTCCGGGTGATACTGACAACGAGGGTATGTCTCCACGGCAACATGAAATCCATGACAACGCAAAACTTATGAAGAAAGTCAGTAACCTTGTAGATTCAGATGTAAGTATGAAGTCAATGTGACTTCAATTAAAGATTTACACTGTTAACACTGGCTGTGCTAGGGGCAAGTGGACTCATAAGTGCAGATGATGATCAGTCTTAGTGTTATCTGTACTAGTCATAATCTGGTCTGCAAGTCTTCAGGAAGCACCCCTATTAAGAATAATTGGTACTAACCAATAGTATCCATTAAAAAAATTAAGCAAGAATGGTATTCAAGCTGCTTGCTCTCAGATTTTTGATGTAAAATCATTTAGGATCTTTGAACTGTCTCTCATTAACAGATTTAAGAATCATCATATAAAAAATTCCACTATAAATTCCTGAAAAGCTTTCTGTATTTTTGAAATTATATGCTACCAAATTCACTACAAACACTTTTGAAATTCCAATTTAAACAGCTAGCTAGCTGTGCCATCTGACAGGTGGCTCACCAATAGTTTCAATAGATTTTCTCAAATTGCTATGTAGAATTTTAAACACATTATTGATTTACATTTTATGTTTTAGTATATCATTTTGAAGAAATTAAATGTTTTCACCAGGACCTGTAGACAAGCCGCTTTCAAGTGCTCTGGTGAGACACAAATTCACCATCGTGCAAACAAAGTTTAATGAATCTGTTGTATAAATGACCTTTGCAAACCACTTCTGTTCAGGGTTTGACCTCTTTGTTGTCATGGTTACCATCATAGAAACATAAGTATTTAGGTCAACAAGATGTCTGGAGGCATCTCTAATCCACAAAGAAAAAGCTAATACATTAATGTTGCTCTCATGGACGGACCTTTATAAGCATCCAAGTAATTTTCACTTACGAGATTTAAACAATCAACAATGATGAAATGTTGTATAGCAAGCCTCCGTTGTACATGTCTGATAACTATCCTGGGTTCGAATCCCAGCCATGGCACAAGGTGTGTCCTTGGGCAAAGATACTGATGTCGTACTTGCCTAGTCCACCAAGCAGCCATGAAAATATCGCTGTCTCTCACGCGAACGTGAAAACATCTGGAATTAGTGTTCAAGAGCAATTACATATTAACTATAGAGCTTTCTTTGTAATCAAACTAAAATAAATTTGTACAAACTGACTAAACCATCCCATATCAGTTAAACACACTAGACTTAGCTGTCACAAAATGACTAAGCATACAAGAAAGTCTGCAACTGATTTACAGCGTTATCTTCAGTGTGTCACATTGCCTGTTAAGAAACTGTTTTCGACAAATCTCAAAGGAACTCAAACAGAATTTATACACTGGGTTAGTTTACGATTCAGTAGATTCAGTAGCAAAGACCCACCTACAAAATGTCTAGTTCTTTGATAATTGTAGGAAATTCTTCTGTGAATAATTTGTTTTTCAGATCTGGCTGGTTTATCTTAGTAATACAATCATTTCTTAAGGAACCAAAAGATGGTTATCCATTTTGCATTCAAATGTATCCCAGTGGTCTGTTGTCTCTCATGTTAGTGTGCAGATATTCCAAAAGAGATATTACATTCCTGATGCAGTCTGCAAGACTACGCGCAAGTTGATTATATCTGACTGGGAACCAATCATCTTTCATTATTGCGAAACATTAATAGTCGGTCCCCGGCATGTTACAAGATGTATGCTCATACTAGCAGACAGTTATGGCCAATAAATTTTATGGAATTGTTTTGGGCTTGCTTAAATTTTGCAATAAATCTTTAAAAAGTAATTGCAGAGTTTATTTGTTGAAGCAAGCATAGGGGGGTAACTATGCTTTGTCTACAAACCCTGTTATATTTTTGTGAAAATGAGCAAGCACTGAGTATTCAGAAATGATGCATTGAAAAAGGAAAAATCTTAAAGTTGCAAAACTATAAGTAGGAAAATCAGCAACTGGGACACTGCGGGTTGCATTTATCATGTAAAAGTTTCTTCTTGGTTGTTAATTTCTCCACCCATGCAGAAATTACTGCACAAAATATATGAGGAGAAGTTACATGTCAAAATGAGTGAGTTACAGATATTTTGCATAAAGATATGATACATACTGCGTAATAACAGGGAGGTATGTGAAACTGTTGGTTTTCTTTCTCGTTACTATGGATTTCCACCAAGCCCTCTTTTTGAAGAGGATGTCTGCAGCTGGATAATATCATATGAATGCATTTGCATTCTATACATGTCAAAAAGATGAAATGATGAATAGATGTTTTGTCTTTAAATTCCTTGTGGAGAATGTTATAGAGTAACAGATAGCCTTAGAATCAGGGAGATATATCAGATTTTGTCTGGGATTTTGCATTCAACAGATCAATCACAGCAATTGCATTTGTAAATCACTACCTTGCAGACCTAGATTCCGTAAAACTGTTTTATTCTTAAGGAATGTATCCTTTATCCACTATTATTATCCTATTAGCTCTGCAGTTGTTAGCTCAGTGCTTTCAGTGCTTTTGCTGAGATTATTATAAATTCATTTCTGGAACCAGTCATGATTTTGGTACACATGATTGGCTAAAAGTGAGCTTGAATTCAAAATCACCAATCAGAAGCCAGAAATTATAGACTGGTTTTAGAAGACTTTTCTCAGCAGTGGTTTCTCAGCAATGACTGACCTCCCTTGAGAGTTAATGTAGATGTAATCAAAGACAAAAGCAGTATTTTTTTTATCAGAATTTTTATTGAAACTGGACACGCCAAGTTTAAAAAAAAATCTTATTTCTATTCAGTCTATAAACACACCGCCACAAATAAGACAAAAATGTTATAATTTGTGGGGGCAACTTACTGGTTATAAGGCAACCATCTAGTTTCCTGTCTTTTTTTTCCAGTCATTAGCCACGGGTCAATAGTCGTAACTCAATATTCCCCTCATCATTCAGGCTTCTGCTATTTCCTAAAATGAAGTTATATACGTCTTCATTATCGAGGGTGTCTACCACATCACAGCGCAATTTAATATAGCCGATTGCATCTCGTGATTCGTCATTGAGTTGCTTTACATGTAGATCGCTTCACACATTGCAAGAAGAAGTCTATACAAATTTCTCTGTACTGGGAGTGGAGTGCCTAGGGACTGAAATACAGTAAAGTTTCTGTTTTGAGACCACCTTACGGACCAATAAAAAGGTGTCTTAACAATGAATCAGTCATACTAGCGAAACCTTTTTACAATTTTAGAATTAAATATGTCTGGGGTTAAAATCGAGGGTGGTCTTAATGCAGTCAATCTAAGTCGGCACTTACATCATTTATTAAAGAAGTGATCAAGAGGGTCATATACAAATTCCATTCACCTGGCTTCAATTCGTTACATTTGATTGGTCCAAAAAGAAGGTCAAAATCCAGCTTATTCAGCGATGCTGAAAAAAGACTGCAATATGATATTACTACATGTACTCTCAGGAATATTTCTGTACAAATACACGTCAATTTTGCTGTTTACTCGTCAGTTTTGCTGTTTACTCGGCAATATAAGTGGTATGATTCATATGTAACATTCAAAATGATCATGTGGCTTTAACAGAAATTACTCGGCCAAGACTAACATCAATTTTTGTTGTAAACCTTTTGACAGGCAGTGTATCCAGTGATAGAGTGTCCAGACATTTTTGACAGTACCACCTGACATAGTACAGGTGTTGGAAGCATCTGGTAATGGATATTGAGAGAGTAAAGATGCAGAACTAACAGTTTAATCAAGCTTATTGCATCTTTAAGGGATGAAAAAGTGTAAGATGGCATAAACTTTGTCAATTTTAAGGGCTTTAGCGGATTCAAGTAATCTAAATATTGGCAATTATACACAGTAACTTTTCTGTGTAGAAAATGAACCATGCTGTGCGAAACACTTACCATGCTACAGGCGATTATTGTAAAACCTTCATAAATCTCTACAGATGACATTTTCGGAAGGATTTTCACAAAACTTGCTGAGAAGGTTGCCTGCAATGCGTAGATGATCTGTATAGAAATTGAGCCATGCTGTGCGAAAACAAACTGTACTACAGCTGATTATTGTAAAACTTTGATAACAATTTCTAATTTCTAGCACATGATGAGATGAGTGCTAGCCCTATAGAGATAGTGAACGTAGGCAGGATATGTAAACATTCCTTCTCTCTATTTATCTGGAGTGCGTCTCGAGAGTGATTACTTATAGGAACATTATTTTTGCTATCAAGAATATATTTGATTTGTGGAGGTTGTATGCGGGGATGCTGGAATTCACATGAGAGGGCAGAACCTCAAACTTGATCCAATCACATAAAAGATTGCAAGATTTTTTCTAGAGCATTTTATCAGGGTGCTGCACCCTGTCTTTTTTTTCTTCTCCCAGCTGCTGCCCTTTTGTTGTATACAACCCACATATTAAAGGATGTAAAACAATTTAAAGTCCTTGGAGAAACATTTCATTGAATAAAGGTGTTACATTCTTGTAGAAGTAATGTTTTCACATAGGTCACTGACCACCAAATCTAAACATTTTGTCTTGTCAGTATTTTTTACAAAACAAAGTCTGTCTGGTTATCTATCAGCCGACAATGCCTGCCTGTTCTCTTCTGTTTACAAGCTTTTGTCAACTTTCACCCATGGGACTAATTTGAGATATGGAGCCTTTTAAATCATGTCTGGTTGATATACCAAAAAGCAAGACTTCTAAATTTGCTTGAATGTTTATTGTCCATTACATCTCATGTTCAGGGAGGAGATATTATGCATGAAATTTCTGAGTGGATTTTGTTTTTCTGAAAATTACATGACAGAGATTCGTTTCACTTCTTTTTTCAGAATAATTTAAGTTCTGTCACTGATTTGAACAATCCCGCACCCCATGACACCGCAAGACAGAGTACCAGTCCACCGAGATTAAAATCCGGAGACGATAATGTAAAACCCGAAGATTTCCACACGCGACAAGAACAGCTTCAGAATGAGGCTAAAATGGCTCTTGCACAGGTATGAATGTTTTTCGAGATTTATTCACCAGGTACGTCAGTTATTGAACAAACTTCTGTTTGGGTGACTTTACCTCCAGCAACCTACTGTTTATCCTACTAATTAAATTTCTAAAATGGACTGATCCGTATTTGTTCAAATGGGAAGCAGCTAAAACTTAACTGACAGATTTGTAGGTTGACCATGATCTGCACTGGTCGCAGTGATATTATGAAGTGTTTCTAACTTTTAGCAGACTGGTCAAGTGGTTATGATCACCTACCTGAACTTTAACCAATCACTGATTGAGGGTCATTTGTCTTCTGTAAAAACACTTTCAAATAGTGTTAATAACACCTTCTACAGTTTGCTTCCTGTTTGAACAAATATAGTACATCTCTATATCTTTAAGGCCAGTGTTTTTTATTTGTCGTTACTCGAACCCGCCGCCCCTATTTTTTTGTATTTTCAAAAAAAATAATAAAAAAATTCTTTTTTTTCCCAAAAAAAATTTTTGGAAAATTTTAAAATCGCGAAATTAGAGGTCTGTTTATACAAATAATAACGTCCAGAAGCTGCATTCGTCAAACTGATTTTGGGCCGAAAATCGGCCCCATTCCCCTCCTAAAATGATGTGTATTTCCCCCCTATTTTTTACAAAAAATCCCCTCAAAATGAATGCTGACAAAAGTTTTTGATAAATTTAATAAAATGCTTGCCAAAATTGTTACAAAATGTAAGTTTCCATCAATAAAAGTGTTTCATAATCACTTCTTGCAATTATTTGATACCTTACATTTGAAATAGTCGGCCGAAAAATCACCGATTTTTCGTTTGTCATCTATTTTCGTGACCTCGATTTTTGTTAATTTTTCCAACGAAAACAGTGTTCAGAAGACTGTAGTTAATTTTTCAGTGCGTTTTTTGGCCGAAATTAGGCCCCATTCCCCTCCTAAAATGATATATATTATCCTCCAATTTTTGACAAAAAATTCCCCTTGAAATTTTGACAAATTTTTTTGACTTTAAACCTAAAATGCTGATATTTGTTTTTGATTAATTTAATCAATGTTGGCCAAATGTTCTATAAAAATGCAACTTCCCATCAATCAAAAAATTTCAGAATGATTTCTTGCAATCACTTTATGCCTTACATGTGAAAAAATCAGCTGAAAATCGCTGAATTTTAGTTTCAAAGAAAATGGTGAACAGAAGACTCAAAAATGATAATATATACAATAGTTTCAATAGAAAACAGCAGTTTTCGTTTTATTCATATGTGTTTCAACATCAATGCCTGTTGCTTTGTTACTGATTTTTTATCTGAATTATTATATTAAATTTCAGTTTCTTCTCTATTATAATTGGGAAAAGAATTATGAAATAAAAGTCAACAAATTTACAGGGGCATTTTGCTCGGGGAGGGGTGTTCTTATGTCGGATTTTAGAAGAGAAAGCAGGTCCACGATGAAACAAAGTTTGTCATGTATAAAAAAAATCTTTCTTTTTTTTTTTTTGCCTCGTCCGTAAGGAGTTTTTTAATTTCAAACTTCGAGTAACAAGAAAAAAAAAAATTCTGGCCTAAGGGAAAGATAATTGATACCCAGTAATTATATATTTAAATTAGGACATTTCTTAAGATTCTGCAAATGAAAACAATTGAATTTCCAAAAACAAGGTGATGTGGGCAGTTTTTCCTAAAAAGGGTCATGTTTTATGTTTTTCCTATGTTTTTGTTCTTCCTTTTTTTTTTCACTTTCAGGATCATCATTACTGTTTATTCAGGAAAGAGCCTGTATTTAGACATTATATGGTAGTTTTATAGACATAAACGTTTATAAAAACTGTCTGCTTGTCCTTCTGTGACTTTGAAAGTCTACTCCTGATGCCATAGAGTACAATAACTGTACACAAGCCCACTCTGGTTCCAATCAAAGTTCCACTTACCGCAACTGGATTCAGAAACATGATTTTATTTCAAAGACATCTTTAATCACATTGTATGAGCATTGTATGGAAATTGAACTTCCGGGCCAGAAATACTTGTAAATGTTATACAAATGCATACCAGTCTGTAAATTATCTACACGATACTAAAACCCTATCCTCCGTAAGAATTTGCATCTGCATAAAGGGGCATGGTTGGTGGCAGGGCTCAAATCTGTGACCCACAATCAATGAGAGGTTGCAGTGAGTTTCAAGTCAGCAACTCTTGAACCACTTAACCACATAGGCAGACTTAGATAGAGACTCCATCTTAATTAATCAGCTAGCTCTACAAATACACCAGAACTGGAACACTCAAAAAAGATAGCTGCTAGCTGAATACAGATGGATAAATAACTTTATTGTACTTTTCAGACATAAAAGTTGTGGTAATCTAAGTGAGGTCATTGCGGACACAAGTTTCACTGTTCACTTTTTTGTTCTGGTCATGTACTTAGTCCTCCTGAACGGTCTCCAGCTCTGCACTTTAATCAATCGATCGCTGAGAGTTTTTAGTTCTGCTTTCAATACAATCAGCCAGGAATGGTTCCCAGATAATGGATATTAAAAGAGAAAAGCATTGTTAAAGTCTTTTTACATAGAGTCATTTATCCTTGCAGATGTCCTATTTAATGGTTCGAAGGTTTTTACTCTGAAGTGTTCTGTTTTAGAAAGAGGTTATACTCTAGGCTGTATAAGTATTGTCTTAGGGCATTAGTCCTGAAGTGGATTGATTTTTGTCAAGCCAGCTACAGACAGATACAATGTGATCAAGATAAATGATTTCAATTGTATTTTTATTTTGTTACACAAAGTTACAGGAGAGTGTGAAAATTAATTAAACATGTAATAGCAAATATCAATCTATTCTGAGTCCATTTTGAAATGTCTGTGAGCCGATCAAGTGGACGGGACAGGATATCACAGTCTAGGGATGAGCCTAAGGGAGTAGATTTTTGGTCAAGGGGTCTACAAAACATTCCTTACTAAAGAAGTAGACTAGCCCAAACAGGCAGTCTGAAGATCCCATTGTAAAAATCTAGGTCAAAACTGGTTAAAGTAAAAAAATGTAGGCATAGCCTAAAACTCTTGAGTCATATAGATGAAATATCTCTGAGTTCTTTAATGGATCTTATGCTACTCCAAGATCAAATGGATGAAGTATCCCACATTATTTATATTTCAGGATGGTTCCATGGCTCTATAATGATTATATTTCAGGCTGGTTCCCTGGCTCTGTAATGTTTATATTTCAGGCTGGTTCCCTGGCTCTGTAATGTTTATATTTCAGACTGGTTCCCTGGCTCTGTAATGTTTATATTTCAGGCTGGTTCCCTGGCTCTGTAATGTTTATATTTCAGGCTAGATCCTTGACTGTATTGTTTATATTTCAGGCTGGTTCCATGGCTCACATGCAGCTTGAGATTGAAAAACAGTTGAAGAAAAAGTCACCTATGGCTGAAATGGTAATTTCATGACAATTAAAGAGTATTTTAGAGAAACCAAGATAGTGTTATACAAAGTATTTAAGGCGATTGTTTTCATTGCCAGACGGAAAAAAAAGAAACGCAGACAGATAAATTAATTTTTTTAGAGGGACTTAACACGCTATATCGCTGTTTCAAGGAGTTTTTCATATGAACTAATTTCCAACTTCCGCAGATATTCTTGTAGGGAAAGAAAATCTGCTGGAAGGCTGCCTATACCAGTAAAGATAAAAAATGTATTCTCTAAACTGTATTGACAGCACGTTCCCTTGGGTAACAAGTTTCTGGCAGAACGTGGCCTAGATCAATCATTTACGATGAGTCAGTATTTGCTGTAAAATCTGAATATGTTAGGCTTTGGAAAATGGAATCAGTGTGTACTGCACTCTGCTTTTAACAAAGAAAAATCAAATCAGATAACGCAATGATTGGAAAATTAATAGTTTATTCAGTCAGGCGTTGCATGGGTAGAGTGTATGACTGGTAGCAAAGTGGTTGAGTAAAAACCGAAATCTGGTTCAGAAAAAAAAAAGCCGTGAAACTAAAGAAATGATTAATTATTGTCCAGCTTTCTTACATGTGTTATTTGATATACTTGTGTCTCTGTGGGGGTATTCTAGTGCGGAGTACTTCTTTAGTCATGGGACCATCAGTTTCTCTTTTTATGAAAGAGTTTTCTATCGAAAAAAATTCAAAACAAAATGTTATTTCGAAGTATACATTCATATGACATGACAATGTTAGTTATTGAAATTTATGCTTTGGTATTTGTGTAATTTCATTGTTCTTTATTGAAGATTTAGAATCTGTTACGTCATGAAACTAGTTTCTTGCTCTCCTGAGTGTAATTGTAGATTCTATGAATATTTTATTAAACCAATTGAAAGAAGTTTTATTATGCTGTGTCATCTAGGAAATGATAGTGACCGTTTAATATCTGTAAATGAAATGTTCATGGTATCTTTATATGATTTCGCCCTGTACCCTTGATGCCAAAGGTCTAACATTGCCCTACCGCTTACCTGTTGTTCTTTGCCTGCCCTTATTCCCTTGACCTTTGCCCTCTCATTCTACCCTTACCCCTCCACCTCCATCAACCTGTGCAATACCCTTACATGTTCTGTGCTTGCCCCACCCTTGACCTTTGCCATCCCGCTCTACCCTTGTCCCTAAACCCTTGCCCCACCTCCCACCTTCCTTTATTATGTAAACTTTATCAAAATCCAGTGAAACATGTCTAATTCTGCACCTTTTGGGACCACTCAATTATACAAGTTGATCCAGATATTCTATTATACATTTTATGTTACCAGGACCAAGGCATGGTGTCAGAACAAGTAGCTTCACATTAAAAGCAGGTGTCACACATGACAGATACTACTGTAAAAAGTAAATGCCAGATTTTACTGTATAAAGTAAATGCCAGATTTTACTGTATAAAGTAAATGCCAGATTTTACTGTATAAAGTAAATGAAAACACACAAACATAACATGAGCAATGAACGCTATACAGTAAACACATTTTCAAGGAAGGGCAGATAAATTTTCTAGCTCTCCCTAGCTATTGATCCCTGAACTAAATTATTATAAATATTTCATTAACTGCAACAATTTATTAACTTTGTACCATCCTCACATCGAGACAGGAAAGTTTCGCCAAAAATTCCATACAGCCAATCAACCGTGATCATTTGGCTTTTATCTTGTCTCATTTAACAGTATTACAAGAAATTGATTGCATTCCGTCAGGGAATGCGTCAGTTGAATTCACTAGAGTCACACGGCATTGATTCTGATGAATGAGACACGTTGTCCAATATTAATGTCAATAAAAAAATCAAGCACGCCAACACTGTCGGCGATCATTGTACCAGGGTCAGGGAAGAGTCACAGAGTTCCATTTAAGAAGATACTGAATTTGTTTCTTCTACTGTAATAACAGCTTTGCCGTGGTGATGCGTTCAAAAGTAAAAGGTGTAGCCGAAAAATTAACTACTCCAGTAATTTGAAAATGTGTTTTAGCCTATTACTTAGCCATCGAGATACCAGTATGTCATCATTAAGTCTATTTGTCAAAATACAATGTGACATGCAAACATTTTTGTTCTTTTTGGTGACAAAGGACATGGGTACGTGGCAGTTTTTGTGTTTTGGGCTTGACTTGAAAACAAATACTGCTAGGATAACTTTAATAAATTTCTTTTTCCGAGAGATCAGTTATTCATAGAATTCGTGAACAGAATTTTCCTCTAAGGTTTTGCAGCCCAGTAACAGACATTACTGAAATGTACTTTTTTGATGCCTCGAATAGATTATTATCTTGAACATCTAGTATTACTGGGTTTGGCAGTTCTTGCGAGGCTATTTTGAGTAAATAGATGATTTGCATAACTTGTTTTCTTGGTAAATGAAGTGTCATGTTTGATGCACTTTTGGAAAGGTTCAATTTACATAATCTATAACTAGCATGTCATTTTTCATGCACTTATGTAAATGTGATTTACGTAATCTATAATTCTGGAAGGAAATAAACATATAGTTGTGGCTTTGTTGCGGTACAGCAGTGAAGAAAGACTCCTTTGCATTATAATGTCCGAGTAATAACAGATTGTCAGCACACATATTACAGGCTATAAAGTAAAAATAGAATAGGCAGCAAGTCTGGAACCTGACTTTTTAATTCGTTATATAAGTACTGCACATCTATATCCAGTCTACACCAAAGGAAAACTATTATAGAGAAGCATTAAGAAAAGCTCTGTCTAATTTAAAGCTTTTTTCATGTCAGAACTCAGATTTAAAAGCTTAGATTTGAGCTTTTTTTACAGATTGAAATAGTTAGCATTGGAGAGAAGCATGATAAAAAGCTCAGTTTCAAAGGTCCCAATAATAACCTGATTGGTTTTATATATCAGCAAATATTTTCATATTGTATCTAAAAATTGGATGAAGCATGTTATATAGTGAAGACTTTGACAAGAATCAAGTGCCATGCCCGAGATATATGCATTAAACTTTTGACTGTTTTCAGCAAATTCACAGAAAGGGTACCCAGGTGTTTTTAAGTTTCTGTTATACTTTTGTAGAAGAAAGTTAAATAGATAGATGGATTTATTTCGGTATATATGCATTATGTACAACAAATAAATGTACACGTATTGTATAATTATATACAAATACATGAATAATGGACCATTGCATGCACATCAATACCAAGGATAACACACAAAAAAAGTAATACTCTTATTTTATGGTTGCTAGAAATTTGAGAAAACATTGTTTGCCAATCATCATGTTTTTATGAAACACTTTAATATATGTATTGGCCTTTGAAAAAAGTTACATCTTTTTTTTGTTTGATATTGCATCTTAAAGCTTTAACTTTTTCAGGTTGGGATACCAGGTCTTGGGGAGAAGCATCGTAAAAAGCTCAGTATTAGACAATTACAGCAAATGAACCTGGCATCTATACAAGTTCTGTACAATGATTTACAAACACAGATTGAAAGTAAGTACTTACTATGTCTCTTTTGGGGGGGGGGGGGGGGAGTAGAACAGGTTGATTTCCCCCTGGCTGTCTGTTTGTCCACTTGACCTTCTCCACACTTCATCTCCAAATACCTTGTTGGATTTTCATCAAGCTTTCAGGAATTTTACAATTTTGGGTCATACAGTCTAAGGGTCAAGGTCACAGGGGCCTGAAATTGGAAAAGGTTTTGTCTGCTCTTCATCTCCAAAGCATCTTGTTGGATTTTCAGAAACTTTCAGGGAAGCATCAGTATAAAGTCTTGTTGTGCATATTACAATTTTGGGTCATATAGGCTGTAAGTCAAAGGTCACATGGCATGGGCTACTTTTAATCTAATAAGCCCCTTGTTGGATTTGAAAACTTTGGCGGGGGCATAAAGATTTGCTCTTGTCAGTCCCAAACATTTTGTGGCATGCATTGCTCCTAGAGTCACCAAACTTCATACAAGTGTTTATTGGGATGAAAATTTGTACACCTGGCTGTTAGTTTTTATATTGGACAAGTAACTCCAGAGTTATGACCCTTCACTTAGCCAAAATTAAGGCATTCTATATGGCAAGTTTGTGGCATTACCTAATTCACTTGGAGTGACCAACTTGTACCAAAGGCTTATTGAGATGAGAAGTGGTGTTCCTGTTTTTTTCAGGGCAGTAACAGCTGAGTTATTGCCCTTGACTTAGTAAAAATAGTGGTGTTCCATATGGGGATTTGCAGCAGGCACTGCTCCTTAATTGAAGGCCCAATTTTTTTATGTACATTGCATCAAGCTGGACAAAGTTGTGTTAATGTTGTCTCTAAGTAAGAGCAAAGTTACGGAAATCTGCTCTTGTTTTATGACAAAGGTCAAAAGTGGGGGCATCCTTGTCGTATAGACACAATTCCAGTTACTGTACATT
>JAFMSR010000015.1:8404197-8418622 GCA_022818135.1 Saxidomus purpurata
GAAATCAGTGAATGTTCCGTAACACACGAGCAGTGTAAATCTTTGTCAGTTTTTTTATCACGAGCAGTATCATTACAAACACTTATATTAATAAGTATCAAATGTACACAGTCTGAATGTGAGGGACATACTATTGATCTATCTCGTCATAAACAGTTAGAGAATCTAGTGTTCAGTGAATGCAACAATATAATATCTGTATCAGGTACAATGCCTGCTGAAAATCTTACTTCATGTGAAATCAGTGAATGTTCCGTAACACACGAGCAGTGTAAATCTTTGTCAGTTTTTTTATCACGAGCAGTATCATTACAAACACTTATATTAATAAGTATCAAATGTACACAGTCTGAATGTGAGGGACATAATATTGATCTGTCTCGCCATGAACAGCTAGAACGTCTAGAGTTAAGTCAATGCGACTACATGTATATGTCTGTATCTGGTTCTAGTCTTACTACAAATCTCAAGTCATGTGAAATCAGTAGCTGTCATTTAACACATGAGCAGTGTAAATCGTTGTCAATATTTTTTGCACGAACAGAATCATTACAATCACTTAAACTTAGATGTATCAAATGTACAAAGTCTAAATGTAAAGGACATACTATTGATCTATCTCGTCATGAACAGCTAGAACGTCTAGAGTTAAGTCAATGCGACTACATGTATATGTCTGTATCTGGTTTTAGTCTTACTACAAATCTCAAGTCATGTGAAATCAGTAGCTGTCATTTAACACATGAGCAGTGTGAATCATTGTCATTATTTTTAGCACGAGCAGAATCATTACAATCACTTATACATAGATGTATCAAATGTACAGAGTCTAAATGTGAGGGACATACTATTGATCTGTCTCGCCATGAACAGCTAGAACGTCTAGAGTTAAGTCAATGCGACTACATGTATATGTCTGTATCTGGTTCTAGTCTTACTACAAATCTCAAGTCATGTGAAATCAGTAGCTGTCATTTAACACATGAGCAGTGTGAATCATTGTCATTATTTTTAGCACGAGCAGAATCATTACAATCACTTATACTTAGGTGTATCAAATGTACAAAGTCTAAATGTAAAGGACATACTATTGATCTGTCTCGCCATGAACAGCTACAAAGTCTAGAGTTAAGTAAGCGGGACTTTATACCTTTATCTGGTACAAGTCCTACAAATCTCCAGTCATGTGCAATCACTTATACTTAACTATACCAAATGTAAAAAGCTTGGATGTAATGGACATACTATTGATTTATCTCGCCTTAAACAGCTACAACGTCTACATTAAAGTTAGTTGGACTATATACATGTATCTGTATGTGGTATAAGTCTTCAAACAAATCTCATGTTTTAAGTTTTAACACATGAGCAGTGTCAATCATTGTCATTATTTATTTGACGTACAGTTTCATTACCATCACTTACACTTAGGAATTCCAAATGAACACAGCCTGGATGGGATGGAAATATTATTGATAGAAAACTATAAAGTGTAGTGTTAAGAGGTTGCCACCTGATATCTGTAACTTGTATTAATCTTACTACAAAAATAAAATTTAAAAATCAACGACTATTCCTTAACGGTGAACGGACATTATTGCCGAAGACGTTATCCCCTTCTTGACAAATGATCTAGTTTCTAAATGCGTCTGCATCATAATTTCTCTATGTTCTTTGACAAAGTTAATATATCTTAAAAAAAACTTGTAAGGCAAAGTCCAATTTTGATTGGTGATAAAAGCATTTAATTGACACTTCGTCATGTAAATTTCTAGAGAGCTTAAATTCTTATTTTGCCCCCTTCGAAGAAGAGTAAGAGGGGTATATTGGTTTGCAGATGTCAGTCAGTATGTCTGTCTGTCTGTCCGTCCGTCTGTCTACAAAGTGGACAATAACTCGAGAACACATGGGCCTTGCGTCTTGAACCTTGATGTGGAGGTTGGTCAAGACTAGCTGATGACTCTTATAGATTTTGAGGTTAGAAGTTCAAAGGTCAAGGTCACAGTGACCCGAAATAGTAAAACGGTTTCCGGACGATAACTCGAGAACGCCTGGGCCTAGCATCTTGAAACTGGATGTGGAAATTGATCATTCCTATTGATTTTGAGGTCACAGTGACCTGGGATAGTTAAATGGTTTCCGGACGATAACTCAAGAATGGGTGGGCCTATCGTCTTGAAACTTGATGTGGAGTTTGGTCATGACCAGCAAATGACCCCTATTGATTTTGAGGCCAGTAGGTCAAGGTCACCTGGACTTTTTTAAGGCCAACAAATTTTTTGTATGGTCAAAAATTGTTTGGTATTTTTTCAGGCAAAATGTTTTGCTATTAAGGCATAATATTTTTTCTTTATTATTTCTTTATGGTCACATACTTAAAAAAAAATTAAGACCAACATTTTTTTGTAAGGCCATAAATTGTTTTATTTTTAACACCAAAAACAATTTTTTTTGTAAGGCCTCATGATTTTGTTTTATTACGACAAGTTTGATTTTTTTTTAAGGCCATATGATAAAAAATATATACACTTTTTTTTTCAAACTTGATTTGTCATAATCTGGTGAGTGGATGACACCCCAATTCATTTTCAGGTTATAAGGTCTGATGCCAATTTCACAGTGACTTTTACGGTTCTTTTCATACCGGTCATTTGACTTTTGCCAAATTACTTATTGCATCAAGGGGGCATACGTGTTTTACAAACAGCTCTTGTTTGTTTAATACGTGCTTCATAAAAGAGCTCAATATTTTGTTTTGTTAAATCTTTTGATAAGATACCCTGGTCAATATTACAAATTGTATTTTGAAAGTAATGCGAAGATAATCTTAGTAGCTGAGAAATTTACATTTTGTATCATTTAGGTTTAAGTCCTTTGACCACTTTGGATGAAAAACAACTTATTTCTATTATTTTATCAAGAAAGATGTCTTACTGGCAAAATTGACCATTGCTTGTAAGAAAAACATAACAAACTATCCATAAGACAGCAAGCTCGACTATTGTGGGTGCTTGCTAATAAAACAAACTTTTATCAGTTTAATAGCAAAACAAAATTCTGCTAACTATTAAGTATGAACTAGGAAAGTTGAATCATAAACAAAGTCAAAATCTATCACTATATATTTAATTTTTGGTAAATTAATTGTTTGATACAAAATGTACCCCTGAACATTGCTAAGTTTGATATAATTACCATAAGTGGTTACTGAGATATGTGCATGAAAGTACCTTGCATGCTAAACTTGAACCATTTTTTCAAAATCAAACAAGGGCCATAATTTGTACTAAATTTAAACAAGAGTTATCTGTCTTGACTGCGTGACACCACTTCAAACATTAATAAAGTTTCAAGTCAATAGCATAAGCGGTTACCGAGATATGTGCATGATAGTACCTAGCAGGCAAAACTTTAACCAAATTTTCAAACTCAAACAAGGGCCATAATTTGTATTAAATTGATACAATAGTTATCTGTCTTGATTGTATGACACCCGTAAAGACATGAACAAAGTTTCAAGTCAATATCATAAGTGGTTACTGAGATATGTGCATGATATTACTTAGCAAGCAAAACTTTAACCAAAGCTGCAAAGCCGACTCCGACGCACAAGTGACTGTAATAGCTCTCCATATTCTCCAAATAGTCAAGCTAAAAAAATGAAACAACATGTTATACATACAGAAGTGAAGAATTTTATTTTACTGATGTTGCAAAATATAAGACACTCTCTGACAACAGTTTTAGTGAAGAAGTGACAAAAACATGACAAAGGTAAATGTCAACATTACTTCAGAATAAACAGAACACAACTCTACAATTCTTCTATCTGTAAATTCACATTTCTATATGTCAGTTTTTAATATGCTACTGAGATTTTAATGCTCATGTAGTCTTTTGTGAAACCTGTGTTAAGAAATGTAATTTAGCCAGAGGTCTGTACATATTTCTCTCTATTTGATTTAAGGTGGTGGGATATATATAGAAATATAGAATAAAAAAATTGTTACAATTTATTTGTTCCACTTGCAAACGTACTTAACGTGAACTATGTTTTAGGTATTATTAGTTTGTTCTTTTCACTAGTTTTTCATGAAATAAATTGTTGAATAATTAAAAGGGCTCATTTAATGTCCCATACTTTATATTTTAAGTCAAAAGAACTTCTCAAAGGAAAATAAATTGTTGAACATTCAAAGACTATTTTGTACTGAAGACTCAAAACATGGTGTGTAAAATACTTTGTTTTAAGTTTTATGCATATGTTGTACTTTGTTTTAAGTTTTATGCATATGTTGTGCATAATGTATGATAAATATACTGTATATGTTGATTTATTTTGTTATATATTTTCCTTTGTATACTTTTGACTTATTTAATCAGATTTTAGTACAATGTCATTTTGTTGAAATTTTCTTAGCTCACCTGAGCACAAAGTGCATGCTCAAAGTGAGCTATTGGGATCTCTTAATGTTCATTGTCTGTATGACACACTTAACCTTGTTTATGCAATGCAGGCTACATTGTTCACTGATCTTCATGAAACTTGGTCAGAATATTTGTATTGGTGAAATCTAGGTTGAATTTGAATATGGTTCATCTGGCGTTAAAAGCATTGTGTATGCCATAGAGGTCACCTTTAGAACAATCATCATGAAAATTGGACAGAATGTTTTTCTTTAATGATTTCTATGTCAAGTTTGACTCTTGGTCACACGAGTTCAAAAACTAGACCACCAGGTCAAATAAAAGAAAAACCTTATCTAGAGGTCACATGACTGTATTACCAAATTATCATGATAACTTATCAGCATGTTTGTCTCAGTGATTTCTAGGTCAAATCTGGATCAAAAACTAGGTCCCATGGTCAACTTTTGGTCAGATTGAGTCATAAGTAAGTCTCATGTGAGCGATATAGGGCCATCTTGGCCCTCTTGTACTAATATCATGATGCATATGTTTGCTTAAATACTATCATGTTATGCATCATAATTTAAGACGCTTATATATCCTTTGCACACCGGCATATTTTGTTACACACTCGACAGACATGCATGTGTTTTTGTAAACACTGTACATCACGTTATGGTTACTTTCGGTTTACTGCGCGTGTTGTATACGTCAGCAAATAGATTGAGCTGTAACATGAAAGTAAAATTTCCATTGGCCCACCTACAGAGGTCACGCGCAGGGGTCACCCTGTCTGCTAACCTGCGCATGGACTTTTTAGCTCACCTGAGCATGCTCAGGGTGAGCTATTGGGATCGATGAATGTCCGTCGTCCGTCCACATTTAGTTTGTTAACACTCTAGTGGTCACATTTTTTCCTCAATTGTCACGAAACTTGGTCAGGATGTTTGTCCCAGTAATTACTCGGACGAGTTCGAATATGGGTCATCTCGGATGACCCAAAAATAGAAAAATCTTGTTAAGGCTCTAGAGGCTACTGTTTCAGTCCAAATATCCTGGCAATTTGTCAGAAAGGTTGTTTGGTTGATTTCTAGCTTAAGTTTTAATATGGGTCACCTGGGGTCAAAAACTAGGTCACACAGCCCAAATATGGAAAAACCTTGTTAACACTCTAGAGGTAACATTTTCAGCCCAAATATCCTGGAAATTTGTCAGAAAGGTTGTTAAGATGATTTCTAGCTCAAGTTCGAATATGGGTCATCTGGGGTCAAAAACTAGGTCACAGAGCCCAAATATGGAAAAACCTTGTTAACACTCTAAATGTTACATTTTCAGCCCAGATATCCTTGAAGTTTGTCAGAAAGGTTGTTTTGATGATTTCTAGTTTTAATAATGTGCTGTTTATTGAACACCTCATTTGCTAATTTTATTGCAGTATTTTAACAACATAAGATTGATAAATGACATTTGTCTTGTAATCAGTACACATCTTGGATCTCTCTATGGTAAGGCCAGAGTTTTTATATCTCTTGGTTTATGCGACTGCCTGTCCTATTTTTTGAAAAGGTAGAATAACAATGACATTATGAACTGACGTTTTATTTTTATTATTTCTGCTGTTCCGACTCCACAGACTAGTTAATGAAGTATCAGAATAGAAGGGATATATAATTGAAAGTAATTATTTTAAAGTGTTTATTTTGTTCGAAAATGACGATTATTGACAGGTGCAGTAGACTGATGTTCAATATGTGCTCTGTTCAATACAGTAGGAAAAGTCCTTCATACTCAATATTTAAGAAAACTTCCCATAAACCAAGCAATATAAAAACTCTGGCCTAAAATTGGCACTTATATTAAGTTTTAAATAGCGATGATGCAATACATGTTTTGACCCCTAGTTGAACTTCCATGTTAAAGATTTTGGTAGTAATTGGATCGATTGATTTATTCAATCCGATCCAATGTTAACAGAGTATAGCTTCCTTACAGCCGAACTCTTTACATACAAACAAGTAGTTCCATATATTCCGTTGTTACGAATAGTAACAGATCTAAATAATATCAAAACATTTCAGAATAGCATAATATTATATTGTTGTTTTTCTTATAATTTGTAACTTAAATCAACGAGGTATCTGTTCTGTATAGAACTATTTTCCTACTCGGTTTTTATCCCAACAGTTTTCTAGTCAGACCGGTGTGACATGAGAAATGTGAGACCCGTGAAATACGTATCGCTTCACCGAATACACTAAATTCAGTGTTTCCACGAGAGCGCGTTTTCTGCGGTTTTGACGCACTCATTTTGTCAATGACGCAACAGAAATAGCAAAGAGCGTCTTCTATGACGCAATTAGAATGTGTATGATCAAATTACTACAAAAACAACATTTCAAAAGACTTCGAAATGTATTGATTATAAATACGGTTCCTAATTTTCTACCTATTGCGTCGTCGTTGTCGTCTGATTTCGGATCGACCCGCATTTTGTACCATTGCATTTGTGTGTGTGTTGATTCTTATTATACCGTCATCATGGTATTGTAGACGCACAACAAGAGATGGTCGACGAACCTTATTAGGGGAAGCAAAAACGTCTTTTTGAGTGATTTTAATGATCATTTTGTAGTAATTTCGATTAGACTGTCACTATTGAAAGGGGTTTCAGTGTGCCAAATAATATCAAAGCTTAATGCACTTATGAAACATTCGCTTTGTGGACAAATTTGACTTTTGAGATGCTGTGACAAAATGGAAAGCATCCAAAGAGAAACACCTGTTGTCTTGCCAACCCTTTGATTACCCACCGTTTTGTGATGTATCACATGCAGCTTTACAGAAGTAAACTGAATAAAACTTCTTTAAAATACAGTCATGCCTTTTAATTTTTTACAATAAAGGGTATGACCCTCAGATTTTCTAAATGACCCGCAAATTCTGATACAGGGAATTGGCACCCAGGGTCTTCCTCCTCCACGAAAGCCAGAAGTTGCAATATGACCTTAGCTGTTGGGTGCGATGTTAAATCCGAATTAATTGGCACAATACAATCAACCCTATGGGCATATCCCATAACTTTTTAATGACATTAAAAGTTGTTCAAACCATAAATTTTCAGTTCAGTTTTGTTAAAATCCATTTCTCAGTTACGATTCACAGCTTAATACTTCATAGGGTAGTTGAACATAGTCACTGAATGACATAATGTAAGCACATGGGTTCCTATCTCAAAAGTAAAGTTTACACAAATGGTGAAAGGTCAAAATTTGTGGACAGTTGTGTCTCCAGTTTATAACTTTACTCGTGCAAGGGTTGTCCTGATATTCACACATGTATGTGTACAGAATATGTTGTCCTGAAATTTACACATGTTTGTGTGCAGACTGTGTTGTTCAGAGACAATCGATCCTCCAGCACTTTCAGTCCTTTGATTTTTACATTCACATCAGAAGAAAGTTCATATATAAAATTAAATCAATATTTGATATATACAAAACATATAAGAAGATATCAGATTTATCAATGACAAATATGCCTATGCATGTTTTTCTTTCATAAAAGAATAAGCTCTTGTCCTTCTATCACTTTGGAAAGTACCATAAATTGTTAAAAAATTGAATAGCTCACAGTGCAGATCATGATCAGACAGCAAAATAATGAATAGCTTACAGTGCAGATCATGATCAGACAGCAAAATAATGAAAAGCTTACAGTGCAGATCATGATCAGACAGAAAAATAATGAATAGCTTACAGTGCAGATCATGATTAGATAGCAAAATAATGAAAGTGCAGATCATGATCAGACAGCTAAATAATGAAAGTGCAGATCATGATCAGACAGCTAAATAATGAAAGTGCAGATCATGATCAGACAGCTAAATAATGAAAGTGCAGATCATGACCAGACAGCTAAATAATGCACAGCAAACAGTGCAGAGCATGATCAGACAGCAAAAAATAAAAAGCTGACAGTGCAGATCATGACCAGCCAACATACAATGAATAGCTTACAGTGCAGATCATGATCAGACAGCAAAAAAATAAATAGCCAACAGTGCAGATCATGATCAGACAGCAAAATAATGAGGCCTAGAGCTTAGATATTCAGCATGTGGCAATAATTGACTCTCTACCAAGATTGTTCAAATCATGACCTCAGGGTCAAAATTAACCCTGCCTGGGGGGGTCTTTTGATTTTACATAGGCTTATTAAGAGGATATCATGAGCCAAAGGTAAAAATTGATCCTTTCTGCTATTAATAACCTTTTATTTTTGCCAATGGTAGACAGGTGAGCAATACAGGGCCATCATGGCCCTCTTGTTTTTTTTGCTAACGAGAGGTCAATTTCAAGCGTTCTCATAAGATGTCAATATACCTAGGTTTGAGTACGACATGTCTGCTTTATGTCTGTGAAAAAATATTTGCACGCGCTCAAAACACTATCCCACAGGGGCCTGTACGCGAACGTTGGTAAAATGAAAATTTTCAAAGCTGGTAAAATTGTGTCCAAGGTCATTTTCAAGGTCGTCTTAAAGTGTCAGCATTTGCCTGGGACGTCTGAGTTTTCAACATTCAGGAGCTGTCGGCATAGCCTACAAATTCATACAGACAAAACTGTCACTTCTATGGAAGGCCAAACCTGTCTTAACCCGCGTATACGGTTTATTACATTACAGGCGTTCAAAGGATATAATTATCTATTTAAATATTTTTTGTATCATTTTCTTTGTTACTTTGATTAATTAATCAGATACTTGTTCCATGTCATTTTTTTCACATTTTTAGCTCACCTGAGCACTAAGTGCTCAAGGTAAGCTATTGTGATCGATTAATGTCCATAAGCATCTGTCTTTCTGTCCACACTTAACCTTGTGTATGCAATGAAGGCTACATTTTTGACTGGATTTTCATGATACAAGGTCAGCATGAGTGACTTGATAGAATCTAGATGAAATCAAAGTAAAACCTTGTTAACACTCCGAAAGGCCACTTTGATATACAATTTGCATGAACATTTGTCAGAATGATTGTCTTGATGTTTTGAATATGGGTCACTTGGGGCCAATAATTAAGTCTTCATGGCAAACAATAGAACCTTGTGAACATGATAGAGGACATTTTGCATTAAAGCATCATGAATGTTATCTTTTTCTTGATGAGCAATATCACTCAGGTGAGCAATAGAGGGTCGTGTTGGTCCTCTTGTTTAAAGTTCATCATAAATGTGCCATATTTTCGAGGATCCAAAGTTACAGAAATTTGGGGAAATTATTTCAATGTATGATTTTTTCCAAAGAAACTTGTATAATGCATCATAATTAAATGCTGTTTTTATTATATTTTGAAATGATGTAGGCAATAATGTCTACTGCTTAGTGGTGGGAGATTTGGTGCTGTCTGTCCGACTGTATGTATGTCACAAAGTTTGACCGTTCAACTCCTACTCACCTGGATGGATTTTATTGAAACTTGGTAGAAATGTTAAGTACCAAGTGTCATTTATTAAGTTTGTCAGCGCAACTCCTCTTTTACCGCTAGGCAGATTTCAAACAAACTTCAAATCAATGATCAGATCCAAGCGTTCTTGTGCAGATCGTCGCCATTTTCCAGATCAATCATTTTCAGTGATTTTTCTTAAAGGAAATATGAAACTTAATGTTATGTTTTGAACAATTTGTAATTCATGACACACAAACCTGTCTGTACTACAGTGTTAAATGGTGGGATACATGCGTTGTTTTTTTTTGTGAATAACAACCTGTAGCTTTTCTAATTTTAGAATTGTATAGTCAGATACCCCGGTATTGCAACATAATGAGCTGTTGTTAAATTAAAAGATTTTATTTTCATTTTCAAATTTGTTTTTAAAATTCTAAGAATCAATTGATTTTGTCTGTAATATAAGAAAAAGTTTTTTTCTAGCAAGATGGCTTTCCATAACACGTCCAATGTAGGATGTTTGCAATGAGTTTTTGTGAAATGTAAATGTTGAAAAGTAATCACTTTTGTAAGTAAAATTGGTAAATTTACTTTGTCAACATTTGCAATAGTAATCAATTACAGCTGATTACAATCACTATTAACAATTACTTCATGTCTGTTTATTATCATTTGCAATAGTAAAGCATCATTGAATCATGTTAATCAGAATTTTTTTCTTCGTAAATATATATATAACTAGAGCTATCACTAAATGTGATTAATACCCCCAAAAGACTGCTTTATAAACTGAGGAAGTTCGTAGTAACAGAATACCTTGCAAACAAACTTAAAAGAGATATTGTTCTTGGCAATAACTCTGTAATTTGTCAAGACAGAGTTATGGTTCTTGTACACTGCACTTCCTCTCATTGTGCTTGACTATTGTATGAAGTTGTATTGAATTCCAACCAGTAGTTTTCGAATTATGTTCTGGACAAGTTAAAGTAACAAAGGGCAATAACTCCGAAATGAGTCAAGATAGAGTTATTGTTCTTTAACACTACACTTTCTCTCATTGTGCTTGACCATTGCATGAAGTTTTTTTGAATTCCAACTAGTAGTTTTCGAATTATGTTCCGGACAAGGAAAAGTAACAAAGGGCAATAACTCTGTAATTAGTCAAGATGGAGTTATTGTTCTTTTGCACTGCACTTCCTTTCATTGTGCTTGACCATTGTATGAAGTTTTATTGAATTCCAACCAGTAGTTTTTGAATTATGCTCCGGACAAGGAAAAGTAACAAAGGGCAATAACTCTGTAATTAGTCAAGATGGAGTTATAGTTCCTGTATACTGCACTTCCTCCTAATGTACTTGACCATTGTATGAAATTGTATTGAATTCCAACCAGTAGTTTTCAAGTTATGCTCTGGACAAGGAAAAGTAACAAAGGGCAATAACTCTGTAATTAGTCAAGATAGAGTTATGGTTCTTGTACACTGCACTTCCTCTGATTGTGCTTGACCATTGTGTGAAATTGTATTGGATTCAAACCAGTAGTTTTCAAGTTATGCCCCGGACAAGGAAAAGTAACAAAGGGCAATAACTCTGTAATTAGTCAAGATGGAGTTATGGTTCTTGTGCACTGCACTTCCTCTCAATGTGCTTGACCATTGCATGAAGTTGTATTGAATTCCAACCAGTAGTTTTCAAGTTATGCCCCGGACAAGGAAAAGTAACAAAGGGCAATAACTCTGTAATTAGTCAAGATGGAGTTATAGTTCTTGTGCACTGCACTTCCTCTCAATATGCATGACCATTGTATGAAGTTGTATTGAATTCCAACTAGTAGTTTTCAAGTTATGCTCCGGACAAGGAAAATGCAACAGACTGCCCGACCGACCGACCGACCTACCAACCACCGGGTGACTCCTATATACCCCCCTAAACTTCGTTTTGGGGGTATAATTAAATTAACACCACGCCAATGATGTGATAATCTCGCCCCTTTTGTTGATGTCTGAGTATTTATAGATAAAGAATCCTTTCAAACCATTTCCACATGCATTTATTTGTAAGTAAAGTTCAATTTTGATTGGTAATGAAATAAATTGATTGATACCTGGCGTCATGTTAATTGCTAAAGAGCTTAACTTATCATTTTGCTTCATACTTGCTTCATAAAAAAGCTCAATATTTTGTATTTTTAAATCTTTAATTAAGTTACCCTGGTCAATATTACAAACTGTATTTTGAAAGTAATGCTAAGATAATCTTACCGGGTAGTAGCTGAGAAATCTATCAATTACATTTTAAGTCCCAGAAGCACTTTGGATGAAAAATAATTTATTGCTCTTGTATTATCAAGAAAGATGTCTTACGGACCAAACTGACTGTTGCTTGTATCAAAAACGTTTCTAATGTTATCTTTGAAAAATGAAAAGGCATGCTATACATATAGGATTGTACTTTTTATCAATGATCTTGCAAAAAAGTAAGACACTCTCTGACAACAGTTTTAGTGAAGAAGTGACAAAAATATGAAAAATGTATGATGTCAACATTACTTCAGAATAAATATTTTAACATTACTTCAGAATAAACGCGTCAACATTACTTCAGAATAAACGCGTCAACATTACTTCAGAATAAACGCGTCAGCATTACTTCAGAATAAACATAATCAACACAACTCTACAATTATTCTATCTGTAAGTTTACATTTCTATATAACAGTACTTCAAGTGCTACTGGGATAGTCGTATGTGAAATATGTGTTTAGAACGTTACTGTAATTAAGCCAGAGGTCTGTACATATTTCTCTCTATTTGATTTAAGGTGGTGGGATATATATAGAATAAAATACATTGTTACACTTTATTTGTTTCACTATGCAAACGTTATTAACGTGAAATATGTTTTAGGTATATTAGTTTGTAATTCTCACTAGTAAGCAAATTTTCTGTAAATTTCCTGAAATATGATATATTTGTGGAATAATTATATTTGAAGAATAATTAAAGGGCTCATATAATGTTCCACACTTTATATGTTTAGTCAAAAGAACATCTCAAAGGAAAACAATTATGTAAGATTCCTCAAAATATATATTTCTGTTCTATGAACGTTAGTAAAAACATATTTTTGTAATTTGTGTCATTAAAAGCTTCGACATTACAAAATAAAATATATTGTGTAACAATTAAAACTGTCTTTGTCAATTTTCCTGGGAGATATTGAGATCACCCTTTGTCCATATTTTGTTTCTCCTGAACTAAAATGGCACTTTGATTTAAATGCCCCCGAAGAAACTTTAGGTGATAAATAGAGGTCGACTCTTCTGTGCGTCCGCACGTCTGCGCCCAACTATAGGTAAGGTAGATTCTCTTCGATGTCATTCATTCCGTTTTGGTTTTGTGGTTAGTTTCTGGCTTATGCGACTAAAAAAAATAGACAGAACAATAAAATAACTACACAACTGCCAAATTTTAATACCTCTGTCCTTCTGTCCGTTGTTCATCCCCACTCCCTTGTTCGGACCATAACTGAAAAGTATTTAATAAAACTTCATACACTGATAGAGCACAATGAGAGGAAGTGCAGCAAGGAAGAACCGTAATTTTACTGTGCCTAATGTTTGATCATCCCCCTTTGTTCCATTTTCTTGTCCAGAGCTTACAAATGTAACTGTAGAAGTACTGAAGGAAATATGTTCAAATTGCATACAATGAGAGAGAACATTCAGGGGGAAGTGCTGTCCCAAAGAACATTAACAATTATACATTAGCTGACTAGAAAAGCCAGACATGTCCAGCAAAACCCCCATTTTTTCTCTATGTAGGACAGAAAATTTTCAAAAACACCAGACAAGTTGGGACCTCTTCACTAACTTAAACTTAAAATTAGCATGTTTTGGGTCAAAATAAAACTAGCATGTTCTGGGTCAAAATAAAAGTAGCTATGGTAAGCTCAAATATAGGGCTAGCTGCTGGTCGTAATGCGTAATACTTTTTACATGAGAAAAACCCACTTACCACTTCAAAAATCTGTTGACTTTTGATTTTTTTTTCTCAAGAAATTAACCTCAATTACATATGGACTTCAATGTCCTATCGTTTTCTATGTCCCCACAAAATTGGGGGTCATATGAATTTATTCCGTCTGTCTGTGTAAAAGTACGCACGTCTCGAAAATCTAGTGGCACACATTGATCCTTTACTAAATGACATAGAGTCATCAAACTTCATATCAAAGACATAAAAAATGGTACCAGTAGTTCCCTTGCTTGGCGCTCGGCATTAAAAGGGAAACTGGCTTCTCTTCTCTCATACCCTCGTGGATATGGATTGCATCAGGAATAAGGTGTTGAGTGCTAGAGGTCGTGGGTTCACTCCCTGGCCTCGTCATACCAAAGACATAAAAAGTAGTACCAGAAGCTCACTCAGCATTAAAAGAGAAACTGGCTTCTCTTCTCTCATACCCTCACAGTGATGGATACCATCAGGAACGAGATGTCGAGAGCGATTAATAAGTTGTATAACTTGTTTCACAATCGACCTAAAATAAATTAGTATAAACTAAATGTATA
>JAFMSR010000015.1:8425626-8448718 GCA_022818135.1 Saxidomus purpurata
GGATTCTTATGGACTTATTTTAAGCTGGCAATAATTACTTCCCTATTACATGGGCATCACTTTAACCTATTAATTTTAAGATGTCAAGGGACATCACTCTTACTGTTTGATTTTAATGTAACAGTTGTAATATTTGCCTCCTCGTTTTAGGGAACATCACTCTCTCATACTCCTTTCAAGATGTTAAGAATTACCTCACCTGTAAGGGATAGTATTCTTATTTATTTATTTAATTTTAAAAAAGCGGAAAAGATTTTCAAGTATCAGGCCCCTTGACTATATGACCCCAAATTGTCATGTGCTCAACTAGACTTCATACTAATGCTTCCCTGAAAGTTTGATGAAATCCAGAAACGAAAAAGTGACAGATGGCAAGGAGAAAACAATAGGGGGAGACATAATTATGAGTTTGAAAGCAGAGTGGGTTTTTTTGCCAAAAAATGGCATCTTGATGGCTTAAAATCCAGATACATGTAGCCCCGAACATCTGTTGCTAAATTGTTTGACTCTTGTCAGATAGAGAAGGCGCCACTAAATGTTAGATTACGCTACAAAACTAACATGTAGAGGCAAGTAACAGATGGCTAAACTAGGTCCTGTTTTATTCCCAACCATTGCAAATGTTCAATATGCTTTAGTATTTTCAGTTTCAGGTAAATGTAAGACAGATATTGAATCTTTTCGTACGAAGTACGAAAATAGAAACTGCCAGTGAATGGCTTATTTGTATTAGTTATTTTTCCTTTTGGCAAGAGAGCAGATGTTGTTTGGCTGCAGACAAAGGCTGCAGTCTTAGTCTAACTTAAATATATGTTGAAAGGAACAAGATTTTGAGGGCCAAGTCATATCTGCTGAACGAAACCAACCTGCATCAGGTTTTAAAAAACCAACTCATTTTATTTATAAACTTTATAACCAAGAGTTACCACTGCAGTTTTTCTTGGGAGATAGGATGTGTTTCTTAACTCGACTCCGATACTGTTCGAGCCAACAATGATGGAATTCATATGTGCCATGTAAGAAGTGATCGATTGGTCCACTGTTTATTGAGGTAGAAAACATTTGTTACCAGCAGGATAAGGGTTGAAGTGGGGATATATAAATAGATTAGTACCTTGTCCTAACATGTGCCATCTCTTGCAATAGACAGGAATCATAAACTCCATATCTCCAAAGATAATACAAACAAACGTATGTTTATATACATTGCTTTATTACTCACACCAAGACGACAACATCTGATATATTTTAACAAGTGGTGTTTAAAACATCAATACAATTTACTTGTATACACTGCATACATAGAAAACTTCACAGGGTCGAAAGTTTGAGAAATTGCCCTTTCCAATGTTTGGCAAGTTGAAAAATTTGTCAGTTCAAAATGTCCACTGCAAGTGAAGGGAAATAACTCAGTTATTACATACATGTACAACAAGAATACGCAGTAATCACGATGTGAGGTGTCAACAGAATTACGCACCATATCAAAATTTGACAATACCTATGGCAAAAAAATGCTTGTGGAAACTGACAAATTAAGTCCAGACTTTATTCTTACAAAAGTAGAGTCTATCAAGAAACAATGTTCTACTGGTATAAGCGGTGTTCATCATCTAATAAACCATGATTTGGAGTTCTGATGCACAATGATAAACCACCAGGGGTGTAGGCCTATATGGTTTATAACTAAGCAGCTGAATCACAAAAAGTTGTTTATTAGATGATAAACAGCACATAAGGATAAAATTTCCATTCTAACATGACTAAATATCTCCAAAAAGCTCAAATGTAATGACAAATGGACCAAGTCATGTTAGAAATGACGTATCATTTTTGGAATAAAAAATGCTTGATTGCTTTCAATTTAATGAAATAAAATGCATGTGGACAAGACTTGAACAGATTCTTATGTTGTATAATTATTTTGTATCACCCCGACATTATCAAAATGAAGAGGTGTAACTGTTGCATGCAGATAATTGTATAAAGTACAACTAGAGTTATCAATGGAAGTGATTAATACTTCTTCTTATGTACTAGTCACTATGGCACCAAAGTATTCTATGGTACTGTAAAATACTGTAGCAGTACTTTATACTTCTGATTAGTACTGTTGTACTCTATAGTATGTAGAGTTATGTAGTATTCTGAATTACATGTATTGTAATGTAGTATATAGAACTAAATGTATATTTAAAGCTTTTTCTTATTTAAGTAATAGCTGCCCCTTGTAGTTTAAGCTTTTTTTCTTATTTAAGTAATAGCAGCCCCTTTTGTTTTAAGTTTTTTTTATTTTAGTAATAGCTGCCCCTTATATTTTAAGCTTTTACTTGCTAAGTAATAGTGGCCCTTTGTGTGCACCTCAACGGAACCATTCGCTGTTTTTTGGTAGGGGACAATGCAAGAATGCTACATAGCAAGTTTGGTGACATTCCATCCACTGATTCATAACAAGAAGCCTATCAAATACTTTACTACTTTTAGTAACAGTGGCCACAGGAACCCTTCCTGCCCTTTGAAAGGGGACAACACAAGGATGCTACAGAGCAAGTTTGGTAAAACTGTGACATATAAGTTATAAGAGTCAATAATTGAGCTTGTTTAGATCTTTAGGTCATTCTCTTCTGGCCAAGTTTGATTATGACTGTTAAATATGGCCTATAATGTGTGTACACAAAAGAAATTTTTGATGATAGCCACACAATTGATGGACAGTGGACTCAAATCAATCCTAATCATTAACCATGATCACTCAGAGGAGCCAAAACTTCCAATACTTCATATAAATCTTGTAAAACAAAATTCAGTAATACCATATACAAAACACTACAACATTCACACAAAACTGCTATTCGTGTTATAATGCCTCAAAATAATTATGAATCAAGGATACAATCGTTGGAAATGAAAATGAAGGTCACAACAGCAATGAAACATGAAGACTGCCATAACAAATTGGTTCAAATTGATTACAAGTCTGACATGATCTTTTTCCCTAGTCAGGTCCCTGAGACATTTGACCTCATACTGATGCTTCCCTGAAAGTTTAATGCAAATCCAACAAGTGAATTTGAAGATGAACAGCGGGCAAGAGTTTCAAGTCTCAGGCCTCTATGACCTTGACCCCAAATTGTAATATGAACAACTAAATTTGAATGTGATGCTTCCCTGAGAGTTTGATGTAAATCCAACAAGGTGATTTGGAGATGAGGAGCGGACAAAATTTCAGGCCCCTGTGACTTTGACCTAAGCCAACTTAAAAATCCAAATGGCTATGAATCAATATGAAGATCTCAATGACTACAAAATATTATGAAGATGTCAATGGCTATGAATCAATATAAAGTTCTCAATGGCTATAAATCAATATGAAGATCTCAATTGCTATGAATCAATATTACACTCTCAATGGCTATGAATCAATATGAAGCTCTCAATGGCTATGAATCAATATGTAGCTCTCAATGGCTATGAATCAATATGAAGATCTCAATGGCCGCGAATCAATATAAAGCTCTCAAAGGCTATGAATCAATATAAAAATCTATCAATGGCTATGAATCAATATGAAGATCTCAATGGCTATGAATCAATATAAAGCTCTCAATGGCTATGAATCAATGGCTACAAATCAATATGAAGATAACTATGGCTATGAAAGTATGAATCAATATAAGGATAACAATAGCTTTGAATCAATGTGAAGATCACATCATGGCTATATATCAACTTGAAGAACACATAGCTATTAATCGATTTGAAGAACACTTCTTGTCCATGAATCAATGTGAAGAACACATCATGGCCATGAATCAATGTGAAGAACACATCATGGCCATGAATCAATGTGAAGAACACATCATAGCTATTAATCAATATCACCATAACCATGCATTAGGATGATGGGCACATTTCACTTCAATATAATCCTGACATAGATTCAATGTAACTTTGATAAAAGCAGGTCTTCCATTTATCAAATACTATCGCTTCTCTGCTGCCTTCGTTGAATCTAAACTTAAATATCGTCTGGTGTTTTGAAAGTACTCATTTTATAACAAACACAACTTATTTAGCTATATTTAATAATCACTCAATAAAATGTTTACTATATAAAGAGGTAATTGTAAGTAGGTCAAAGTCAAATGCAATTTATCGTCTGCTACTTAAATGTTTTGTACTTTGCAAATTAGCATCATGAGATGTTTTTATTCCAGTCCAAATCTGCAAACTGTATATGCATGATAATGACTAAGCGTGAGTCACAAAATTGTTATAAACGTTTATAGGATAATAGTATGCTAAGTTTATTGTTATACGCGTAAACTGTCCGTTTAGTCATTTTAACAAGCGGACAGTTTACCAAACCATCTTTCCTGGGAATAACCGGTACTAGACTACTATCCTCCGAAAGAAACTACCAAAAAGAGACATGGTCGGCAGCAGACCCATGACCCTCAATCTATGAGAAGTCAGAGCGATTTCAAGCTAGCTACTCTAACCGCTCGACAACGGAGGGAGGCGGGCTGATGTTAAGTTGCTTAAATCAGGGATATTAATGTGCATAACGCGTTAATAAATTACATAGGTACTGTGGATTAAGGAAATATATACATCAATCCAAAAGCACAGCCGGTCATAAATTCTTCAAACTGGATAGATGCAAAGTAATTACAGAATTGTTTTAAAATAAAAATTCTAGTTCTTGGCTTATACGTGCGTTTAAATTTCATTGTAGCATTGTACTTTCCTACCATTTGTTACTCATTCACAAATCAACACCTTGGATCTCATGACAGATGAGTTCGAAGGCCAACCGTAATTTGATTAAGGTTAAGAGTTAAATGTTCTTTGCCAAACAAATGTTTTTTCAAACATTATTGATACTGACATATATTGATTAAAGATATCAGGAACTGTACTAAAAATGGCCTGAATCCAAAACAATGAGGTAACCTTTTTAAATATCAACATTTTTTACTATAAACTTGGATATAGTCAAATTGAAAATGATATAGCACAATCTGTTGCCTCAGTTGAGGAATTACATTCCCAAGGTAAATTTGCGAATGTACGAGCTGGCATTTCCTGCTGTAACAGGAGATACCTCCACGACGGAATCATTTGGTGCACCACTATAGAAATACAAAAGTACATTTTCTTCGATGAGCTATTATTTTAAGGAAACCATTTAGGCTTTTTGAGTACAACCATATTAGGTGCTCAGGAAATTGGACACCCCGCAGCATAAAAACTTGTAGCTGCAACATCTTACATAATAGAATACATTGTTTCGAAAGAAACTCCTACATAAAAACACACGTCTTTAACATGTCGTTTGTATTCTAAAAGCGGGATTGATTTTATAACTGCATGGGGCCTTATCAAAAGATATTCATACGAGCTACTGACATTCGCTAGTCAAATCATCAATATTGACCCTAGCATAAGTCCGACCTTATATACGGTATTTTAAATGATCCCGGTTAAAATGAGTTTGCATATATATGTGCTTTCTTGCTTTACTTTTCATTCACATAATTCATTATTATATATACTATTCAATATACTTTCATATTATTATTTTAATCATTATTATTATTATTATCATTAATGTTATTATTATCATTATTATTATTATCATTGTTTTTATTATTATTATTTTTATTATTATTATAATTATTATTATTATTATTAAATGAATAATGAACAATGATGATAATGATAAATAGTTGAGTTTAATTTAATACTGATTATCATAAAATGTCGTCCAAAGCATGTCATTGTTTCTGGTGGCGCAATATTCCAAATTTATTTTGTGATCTGCCAAACCATTTCCAGATAGAGAAGAAAAATAAAATTAAAATAGTACTAAGGAACTACTTTTTTGCTAGTTTCGTGTGTTTGATGTCATCCGTTTTTTTTTCAAATGATAAATTAACTTCCTGATATAACTTGATTAAAACATTTGACTCACTATGTGTGATTGTTTAAGTAACAAATTTCCCGTTTATGTTAGGACCAATAGCAGTGTACACATTATTCGAATTGTTATTACATGTATATAGATATATATATATATACAATATTAATGATTTACCGTAAACTCTTTCACATTGAAGTGAATACAATTGTACTATTATTTAGAAGGTATACGATGAAAATATTACAATACACACTACCTCTTAAGTGTTCAATATCGGTTTTATCTAAAAGGCCCATTTCAAAGGCTAGCGGCATGTTTTTCAAACTGTCCCATTTCCCCCTGACGTGATCACATTAGGCACTCATGTGCTGCATTTGTATTATCTGTGTTTGTTGACACTGTGCAGCAGGTCAAGGTTAACTTTTGCATATGTTTGCTATCATTTTGCCTATTATCTGTGTAAAGGACCTATTTATACACCGTATACAGGGTACGTTGATCAGGTCTCAGATTATTTAAATAAGTTGTCCCAATAGTGCATTTATCTTACCATTAATTAATACTGAACTATACTAAACGGCCCGCTATATTTTTTACGTGGTGAGAAAAGATGCATGGGCACTTAAGCACTAGTATATTGAATATATACGTCTCTCTTCATTGAAAAATTGAGGTACTTCTAAGATGAAACCTGTAGACCCAGCCTATGTCTCTCTTCATTGAAAAAATGAGGTACTTCTGAGATGAAAACTGTAGACAAAGTCTATATTTCTAGAAATGCAAGAGTTGTCGTTCTTTATATAGATTTATATAAGGTTTCTAGAGATGCAAGAGTTGTCATTCTTTATATAAATTTATGTAAGTTTATTTTTCCAGCGTCTAAGTAGACGATTGTCGTAGCGTAATTGGTTAAGGCGTCTGCGCTGTACTTTTACGGGTGAAGTTCAAATCCCATCTGAACCCTTTTTTTAACTTTTTCCCTTCTGTTTTACTTATCGTTTTCAGCTTTTTAACCATTTCTAAATGTTGTACGGCAAATAAACATAAACATCTTCATTCATGCGAAACTAATACGGATAATGGATGATTTTAGATCTGGTTATTTAAAACCACGAATTTCAAAGTGATGGAGTAATACAAATTTCATATGGAAGATAATTCTAAGAGTGGGTTTTCCACGGAAGAGCATCAAGGAAATAAACAATGTTAAAAAAGTCTAAGGATGTTTTAACGTTAAATTAGAATTATCTGCCATATAATTTGTACCTCTCGATCATTTTGAAATTCATTTACCGGAAAAATCTACCTAGTATCTTCAGAAAGGCAAGACATCGCTAACTAAAAAATAAGCTGGCAGATATTTGATAAATAGATAAAGAAGAAAAGGGCAGATAGTGTGTTAGATGTATTGTTTTGTGTATATAATCTTTTCTGTTCCAGACTCTAATGACATTTAAAAATCCAACTTCCGTGTACGCAAAATGTCATCTTTGACCTTAGAAACGTATACTCGTAAAGGAAGCATTATTAAAAAACATAATTTACAATTGGAGAAAAGTCAAATTTAAAGTGACATTATGCGCATTTTTTTCAAGTAAAAATCCAGTTGAATATGGTGTGTGTACAAAAGCGTAGAGGAAATAATAGCTTTTAACCCAATACATCAAACTCTTCACGCTACCAGTATGAAATAATAACTTTCCAAATATTGATTTTCTTATTTGACTGGGAGAGTCAATTTAAGAAAAGAACAACTGCATGCAGGAGTTGCTTCCCTTCCACTGCCGAAATCTCTACCAAGACACAATCAACTATCATTTTATCAGTCCGAATTTTTATATCTAAAGCACCAACTTCAAATACTAATGCGGCATAATCATTAATTTAACACATTTAAATGAATAGCAACCAAAAATTGCTTTTATAAAACTGTCACCAAAAATACACTATGTGCAGTAAGATGCGCATAATGTCACTTTAATAAATGCTGTTTCTAATTGTATGTGTTCAAACAAGTATTGGTCTAAACAAGGAAAGTTTCGATCATATCATCTTCGCTCCTCAAACTGTTTTAGACACATTCCAGTTTATCAAATGGTATGAAAAAAATTACCATAAGGGTGACATTATCCTTGCAATTTGATCACGATCAACATTGCTATCTTTTTACTCTATAAACCTTCAAAGAGCACCCCCTTTTACAAAAAATAGGACTGATCAAATTGAAAATTTGGCAGGTCTAGTTTAGAAATTAAGCGGGAAAAGGACTTTACTTCTTTTTCTGGTCAACCCGCTATTGGTCATTGCAAATACGTAGCTTCCAAGGTTTGTTATCAAATTAAGAGATGCAAGTTCAATTATGATATACGGAGGTAATAGGGGGTCATTTCTCTGTCTTTAGTCGGGTTTTTACTCATGTATACAGTGATTTATAGGCATTGTAACTTATATTGAGGAAAACGTTTTTGCAACCGATATGACTTGGTAAAACATTCCTTTCGCACTTTAGTAGAGATCTAAGGTTACGTAACTTTTAAATTAGTTTGAAATTCCCATTCATCTGATTGACTACCACTGTTAGTTCGAATCTGACCAATAGGGATCATTGGATTATCCTAGATGGCAATTGTTTTAATACTTCAGGTGTAATACGTCTTCGTTTTGTGTTGTGTTGACTTGATTTATTCGAACAGTAGCACCTGTATAATCAAAAAGCTACAAGTTAAGCTATCGATTGCTTCAAGCCCTTTAGCATTATATGCGGACGTTTCAGTATTCTTCAAACTAAACTAGCCAAAAAAAACTCAAAACCCATTAACAAATCTTTTTCTTCATCAATATTTTTAATCATATCGGATTTTTCAATATATATAAATGCAAATATAAATCCTTTTTACAAAATCATAATGTAATAACAAAATCAATTGCCCTAGATTTTAAACATATCATATTTGGTTGCAAAATGCCTCGTTCGTTATACATACATATTCATGTAGTTATGACACCTTTGCACCAATCCCTATATATTCACTGATTACATCAGTGCATTGATGTATTACATGTGATATCAAAGTATGAAGCAACACATATGTATTATTTACATAACAACTGATATCAATGCATTGCTTATACGTATGTGTGTGACGTTTTAGGCAAATTTGAGCAATTATACATGATAGACTTATCACTTTGAAAGCAATATACATCATATTGGATTACAAAAGATACATGTACTTTATAGTTGAGATCAGTTACAGTTCAATTGATCACTGTCCTCTTAAACTGGTTCGACGTTTGAAGTTAAACTTGGTTTTGTACACAGTCTAGTGTATACTGTGTAACAAGGCCAGCAGCTATCGCCATATACATTGTATTTACAAATTCAATATTAACATAAACAAGTAATTTCTTCAGCAATTCTTCCAAGGATCATGTCACGGCCCGGTATACTTGCTAGTCAGCACCCTGTGATGATCTGATATACTCGCCCATTTGCCAAGACTAAATGTTCGTCAACAACATGCCATGTCATTGTTTACCTAGCAACAACCAGAATCGTCGGGAAAGCTTACCCGTCAACACCCAGATGTGGCTACTAATAATTGCCACTCAGCACTCGAACGTGGTCTAGAATAGTTGTCCTTAAATACTAGATATGGCCAGGTATACTAGTCCGTGAACACCATATACATTCATGATCTAGTATGCATACCCGTCAACACCAAGATATGCCTGTAATACCGATTTCTTGGATTTGAAATAATACTCTGCGCACTGAACAATTTCCTCTAGCAGATCGTTTCCCACTCATTTCTGGCTTGATTTTATAGATTGTACCAGTGTTTGTGCAATGCTAAAATCAATGTTTCTTCATGTAAAGGACCGCTACGTGGCCACCAAAAACATACCAAACATAGTATTCTTGTAGTCGAAAAACTTTGGACGGTATAATTTCACATACACCTTTTCATTTTTTTTTAAATATTGGATAGAGCCAATGTGGTTCGTGTGTCGGACGTCACCTGTGCTTTTGGATTGGAAGCATCTCTGTACTGCTGTGTCTATTGACTTCGAAACAGATTTATCAAGTTTCATGACCGCGTGACCTATGACAAACTCGGTTTGGTTATTCAGGTCTGCTTCATAGTGAACACGACTGTAGATATAGTAGTATCCATTTTTGGGAACACTGATTTGTGTAAAGTTATTAGTAATATGGGCACTCATTGTATTGATTTCTGGTGTATCTTCCCAAACAATATCGCCATTTATTGTATCTGTGAAAAATATATCACGTTACAATGTAAGAACCTACAAAGGGATGCATTAAAAGCCCTCTTAATACAGTGGTGTTAAATACAAAATTAACCAAATGAGGCTCTTTGCCTCAATTAAGGTAGGCAATGCTTAATTTAGGGGTCCATTAACACAGATTCTTTAACATTTTCTTTGAAAGTATAACAATTTTATCTCAGCACACATAATTGCACGTTATAAACGTTATACACAGATGGTGTTTTATATAGCCAATAATCCTATATTTCCAATGGAAACCTATTACTTATAGATGTATGTAAACTAAAATAATGTCTTACCTTTATACGAGGCTTTCATTTGCACTACCGGAATTTTTGCGCCAGCCTTGTCTGTAAATGCAATGTAAATTTTTAAAAATTAAAGCGATCGTCTCACGGCAGTAAACACAAACGATGAAAAGGAGTATCTAGCGGGAAAATATTCCCTTATATTAAAACACAACGATTATTTGAAACACTACTGTAATAAGGACAATAATTATTACCTTGAGAAAGAATTCCAACTTTTTGGATGACACTTTCTTCTGCTCCCTGTAAAGACAAAAAGTATGGTACATTGTATTAACCGCTGCACTCAAATAAAATAAAATTGCAGACGCAATTCACTGAGCATTGGTTTTTTTTATAAATACGTGTATATCATTTATGGAGTATATATGAGTTATATGTATCTATTTTTCAATATTTACAATAAACGTTAACAAAGCCACCAATAAACTAAATATGTACACAAAGAAGACAGCGTCTGATGTATACAAAAATTATTGTACATGGCAGATCAGTACGTGATCATATTTCAGTCGTTATCAATACTATCGTCCGTCTGTTCACATATGGTCATAATCTGCTCTGTTAAGTCCTGATTCAGTAACCTAGAAACTCCAGGAAGGAGGTATGGCGTTTATTTGCTATATATACTACCTAACTTTTTTTAAATATATGTCATTAGGAAAAGGGGCTCCGTGACAATAGCTTCAAACATACAAAACAAAACTAAAAATTGGCAAACACTTCGAAATTTGAGCATTATGTGGGCATTTTCTAAAGTTAAAAGTTACTTTTAACTGAACGGCTGAGTTGCCATGCATTATTATCTTATCCATAAGCAGTCTTCATGAAAAGTTAAAGTAGTAAAAGGTTACGTGTGATTAAGCTGTCTTCATAATATTGTTTTTGTATTGTGTTATAATAGCTCAAATATCAAGCTTTTCTCCCAATTTTTCGAAAGATTAAAGGCCAATCAGATTTTTTTCTATCACATGTGACTCCTTGAACAATAATGGTTTTAGTTTTAAAAACATCAACATTTTATAGGGGAGGAGGGCAAATTATGACTCTAAGAAGAAGGTAATTCTCTGATAAAATGCTATTTCTTTTTTTCTCTGCATGTAAATTGTAAGTTATAGATGTCTGTATTCAACACTGACAGGAAGGAACTTTCTAAACAAATATACAAGAGGAGTTATTGCTGATTTATTCCTTAAGAGCAAAATTATTTACTATGTACTAACTGCTCAAATAAAGTTTACAGAACAATCATGACGCTAACAAAAAGGTAACTCTGATAAAACACCATTTCTTTTGTCCTCCGCATGTAAAGTTTAAGTTATAAATGTCTATCTTCACAGACATATAAAGTTACAATATCATTGAACAGTATTGAACAGTATTATCTCTAATACATTCATTTCATGTACATTGTATGCAGTTATTTATTGCAACAGTGCTTTACCAAATAGGTTTTTTGAACTCTAAATTACCATCAGAAAACCTCTGCAAAAAGACAATGCTTTGTGTAGAAGAGTTTTGTACAAAATACATTTAAAATTGGTTTCATATTGGCAGCTGTGTATATTCAGAGCCAACATTTATAAGCAATATTTAAAAGCAAACAGCAATAAACAGCAAAGAATTGCAATGCGCAGCAATTTAAAACTTACCCTAAGAAGAGCTGCGAAGATTTTCTCTGTGGAACTGCAACACTGGTTTTCTTCGCCTGGAGTTTTAAGGCCTTTTCTGTCCTTTTCTGTAAGTGAGTCACACTTTACGCAGACATTTGCTCCTACTGAGGGTGGATCAGTGGGTTCACCTTTTCTCATAGCAACATAGAGGAAAGGAAGCCCAACTACGTTAAGGAGCACAAATATAACATTGAGCACCAGTAAAACAAAAAATCCCTTGCGGAAGAATGAGCCGTCACAGCTCCGGCAACACAAACCATGAGCTTGACTTTTTGCTGAACTTATGACGTCAGCATAACTGGAGCCCCCATTTTGAGAAATATTGTAATTTCGTTGCATCCGAGGCATATTGTTTAACACTTCAAAAGAATTACTTTCATTCCCTCTTTGCACGTGTGTGACAGGCTGTATGTAATTGGGACCACCGTTTGGAATTGTTACAATAGTTTCAAGTGGTCGAGTAGGAGTTAACGGAACTGCTCGAGATGCGTGAAGAGGCTCATACAAGTGATTCACAGGTTGCACTTCTGCACCAAAATGCTCGACACGAAGATTCGGGTCCCGCAAAGATGTTACACTTTGCGATCGTCTCTGGTGATTCATCCGTGTATCATGGTCTCTAATAATTTCCTCCATTATTCTCTGCCTTTGAATGTCGTTTTCATGTCCGTGTATTTGTGAAGTTGTATTACTTCTAATTGGAGAAACACACTGAGTATTTTCACCACATGGGCTTCTTAGTTGAGACTGATATCCATAGGTATCAAGACTACTCTCAGTTGCCCTACGCGTACGCCTGTGACTATTATTCGTCCCATTAAAGTTATTGTCATAGGGAACAGCCGGACGTTCCGAACTGGGCCCCTGCTCTTTAAAATTACATTCTTTCAGAAAAGTTTCATCTTCGCCGTAATCCAAACTCCATGAAACTTGCCGTTTTCTCTGGGCTCTTTTCATATTCCTTTCAGGTGGGTTGCTTGCCTGTGTTTGAACAGCATTAAAAATATTCGAGGAAGAACCGTGATTCGCATTTCCTGAAGAAGAATCGGACTTATTGTCTTCAAAATCACTCGACAGGTCTGTAGTTTGGGTAACAGTAGACAGAATTGTAACACCAGAGGTTTGCGACTGCTCACTCTCTAACCTCCTTTTCTTGTTTGAAGATGTATTCCTGCTCATATTTACATTTTTCACATTCGAGTTGCCACTTGCAGTTAACAAAGGAACGTCACTGAGTAATAAAGAAAAATTACAGTGTTTTCATAACATGGTCTGTTTCTCACTTTTGTCGAACTGAAATCCTTACCACAGTTCAATTATTTTCAACTGCACTCTTTTCTGAAACAAAAACAATGACTCATTAAAATATCATTTAAAACAAAATGCTGATTAGCATAGTTATTTTGACATAGTCTCTGTTTGTCACGAACTAGTTAAAACAAGCATCAAGTAATGAACATAAATACTACAAATGTCTGTGTGTAAATGACAGTACGTTGTATAAGATGGGATCAGATGTGACACTGATGCCTAAATGCCAGTAACTGTCAACTTGTTTCACGGTCTCAAGTGTGCATTATCATAATACACACTGGTCCATACTCTACTATGTCAATTAACTTGCAGTTAGAACCTCACAGAACAATTTAATGGCACTGCCCAAATTTAGATATAGAAAAGTTAATTTTAACAGTGCTAAAAGGTCAGAGCTTTGAAAATACAGCATTTAACCCATTAACAACTGAACATAACAAATATGACAGAAGAATGAATAAACGGACACTACACACTGATAAATAAAAGGCAAAGTTCGTGTTGCTGCACATGTCTAACTTTGTGAAAACAAATTGCAAGAAATCAGCAATTTAAATAAAGACGTTAAATGGTTCAGGCTTTTTCTCCAACAGTTCTTTAATAGCAAAACGATTGTACTATTTATGTGTTAGATAGATATCGATGTTAGTGTGATTCTTTAAAACTGTTTTCATTCAAACTAAAATTTCAGCTAAATGCTTTTATCGTGGAAACAATTAACATAATAATATAAGAATTACCTCGATTCCGTATCTCTGCACTCAAAACTTGACTTTACCAGCTCTCTACCTAGAAGTAAAATTGAAAGTTGTTAAGTGTATACCATGTATACGGCGGGTATATATGTATCGGTGTATGAACAGGCTATTCAAAATTGCGGTTAACCACAAAATTGATCTTATTATCAGGTTTATACCTTTATCAACAGACGACAATTAAAACAATTAACCAAGAGTTTAAATTCGCAGATACTACTAACAACTTCACAAAATGAATAATATAAATTAAAAAGTTTGACTTACCTGGATTTAATCCGCGGAAACAATTGGAAGTTACACAATGTTTGTAAAACACTTGGTCTTCCCGTAATACTACGAAACTATGATAAAGCGGGTAGCAAACGGGGAAACCCCTCACATCTAAAAGCTGACGTCTCGTATCTTATTATAGGCGCACTTTATTAGGTATTTTTCGTAGTTACCTGTATACAGTATTGATATTTCACTTACCGGTGATTATATAATTATATACAGCTGATTGCATTTAAATGCAAAGGTACAATTCTGTATAGGTTTTATTCTTATCAGCTTTGTTTTTTTTTAATTAATAGGACAAAAACGTCGCTTACTCGAATTTGCTAATTAAGCGTTGTATATACGTTTGTACAAAGTGATAATCATTCAGAGAGTATGGTGATGAATATGATAATAATAACACCAGCAGCAGCAGCAACAACAACAATAATAATGATAACAACAACGATAATCCTATTACTATGCATATATGCAAAATGATAAACAAGATGACAAATTACCTTTTCTCAATGAAACCTTCGTCAACAATAAAATGGAAAAATATATTTAAAGTAACATTATGCAAAAGTGTATCATATAACACAAAGATACATAATCAACATATGTAAACACGAAGTGTATGGGTGAATGGGTGATAATATGACATATCATTAACTTACATCAGACATGTAACTAAAGTGGCTTAACAAGAAGTTAATAACTGCTTAAATCTATTGCCATACAAATGTTGCAATTAAGACGTTCTTTTTAACTGTATTTTGATGATTCCTATCGTTACAGCAAATACTTAATTTCAAGATTGGGCTTTCTATATGTCAGTGCGGATATTGTAGCAGCCTATGCTGATTCCTATAGCCTTTGAACTATTATTTTAACCGCCCATAAGGCTTCTTCGTCTTAGAATGCATTTTCAAAAGAAAATCAGATCTTGAAAAATACGCGGAGAATCATACTGTAAACCCATTCAACACTATCACGGGCTGCAGGTGCGGATGGGAATATCCGGCTCTCGGGTTACTGTTTTTGGCGGTAGCTATTCCCATCTGTATTTTAAATTAATTTTGGTAAAGCAGCATTGTTCCCCTTTTTACTGACTCTGCATATAAATATTGATTTACCCACGTGAAAGTACAGCGAATAATGCACTAGGATTGGAACACTAAGGTATTTAAAAGGAAGTACAAGTTATTTAAAAGGACTAAGTACTACACAAATCTTAGGTAAAATAGTCGTAACAGATTTAATGAGCTTATTAGGCCTACTTTTATTCTTCTCGTAAAAGTACATAGTAGACAGGGTCAAATATAAGATGACATTTACTTATGGGAAGAGCCGTGCATAAATGGCATTGTTTGTAAATAAATGTTAACCCATGTAAAGGCAATTCAGTTGTGACTGTTATTTATTTTGTGCTTTCAGGTGACACCATTCCCGAGTTTTCACACGACATTGTCGCGAGAAGAAACAACGAAAAGCCACAAATCAGCCACCATGTTGCTTAGATACTTACAGTTAAGTTGCTGCTTTTTAACCTACATGTAGAAGTCATACCTGTATCATATGAAATGTTTGAGTTCAGGAAAACAACTGCTTCAAATTTAAATTGACTCCTCCACTTTTAGATTAGCTATGTGCAATTGTATTAGTTACAAATGATAATATACTATCTACAGTGTTAAAAAAGACAATATGTAAAATATGCCCAGTAAAATGTTGAAAGTAAAGCTAGAATATATTCATAAAAGCACTTGAAAGGTGGCCACTACTTGCTAACTCGATACTTATTTCAGATTATTGAAAGAGAAATTGGGTTGTGAAAAAGGCATTCAAATAAAATGTATGTGTACTGTTATAATGGAGACGAATTAACATCCGAATTTATCTTCAAACAAACAAGAGCTGTCCCTCACAAGTGACCATACGAATGCCCCCCGAAAGAGGTGTCTCACAGTCTTTGTCCTCTCCATGTGCTCAATAATTGTGGTATGTAATTTTAAAATCCATGCGACACATCGGCTTGAATGTGTGCATATAAAGAAGATTCCAGTGTGACCTTGACCTTTGAGGGAGGAATGTGGGTCTTGCACGCGACACATTGTCTTGATGTGCTAGACATTTGTGCCAAGTTATTTTAAAATCATGACAAAGTTATAGTCCGGACACAAATGTGTGCATATATACAGGATTCCATAACCTTCAAACTCTAAGTGTGACCTTGACCTTTGAGGTAGGGACGTGGATCTTACACGCGACACGTCGTCTTGATGTGCTAAACATTTATGCCAAGTTATTTTAAAATCCTTCAATGCATGACAAATTTACAGTCCGGACACGAACGGTGCATGTAAAGAAGATTCCATAACCTTCAAACTCCAAGTGTGACCTTGACCTCTGAGGTAGGAACGTGGGTCTAGCACGCGACACGTCGTATTTGGTGTGCTAGACATTTGTGCCAAGTCATTTTAAAATCCTTCAATGCATGGCAGAGTTACAGTCCGGACACGAATTTGTAAGTGGGGACGCACGGACGGACGGACAGACGCGGTCAGACGGACAGACGAACGGTGCGGTTTTAATATGCCGCCCTTTCGGGGGCATAAAAAGCGCACGCAAATTCCCATGCATATTATGTGATATAAAAAACAAGAACACCTTTTCTACTTTTCTTCAAAATGTTTAGGACTGTTTTGTGTTTGACGTGCGGTTAGTGAAGAAAGAATAGAGAAATTTTTGACTGTTGTAACGACCCATCTTTATACCATTTTCTGAAAACGCTTATCGGCATGTTACCACATATCTAGGTAAGTGTGTCATGAAGCAAAGGATTTTTTGCATGGTATGTTGCATGCGAAAGTGTACATAAACTGCTGCTATACATAGTGTACAGGTAAAATACCTCATTAGTATCTAACAGCAACAAGAAACGAGGTGAGATTGTTTATAACAAGAAAACGATTCGTCCAACAACACGCTCGACTATTGTTCAATAGGCTAAATATCTAATTAGGTGAATTCTAAACAATTCAATCAATATAGGGCACAGTTTTATAGAAATACAGTTCAGAAATATAAGATCTTTAAGACTTGATATCCTTCCCAAACACTTACATGTATGTAGGTAAATATATCTTACATTTTTCTGTTTTAAAGGGCAACATAGTTAATGATTTTAATGTTAGTGTCTTTTTGGCAGATGGTTTTTGTGAGTAATGTAATGTTTGCGTATTTACATAATATTTGATTTAGTCTCTTATAATTCTATATAATAAATCAAATACTGTGTGTTTGAATGCATTAATTTTTACATTGTTTTATAAATGGATGAGACTGAAATACACGAAACATGTTAAGTTTCATTCTTATATCTGCATTAGATTTGAATAAAGGAATTTGCACTTAAAACTTTAACCATCATAGATTAGTCCTAAGACTTTTTTTCCAAAACTCGTGCATTGACTTGTGTAGAGTTTCAACACAATGTTTCGATTATTTTTGAAGATGGCATTTTGCACCAGTCTTTTTAGTTCAGAAAAGTGCAATTTTTTCCGAGGTTTATGCAAGAGTTATGTATCTTGATAGTTGTCATTACCTTGTATGTGTTCACATACCTTTATATCACGTTTAATCCAGTACCTGGTGTTTTAAAACTTCAAAAGCATGCACGATTGTCCCAAATTTGTAATTGATCTGTCGTTAGTCTCGTGACCCAGTAAGCGTTACCAAACTCCCCGAAGCGGTTACTTTGAAGCGGATCAGTGGATAACACGCTGGACTTGTAATCCAGGGATCACAGATACGATCCCCCGCTCCTTCAATAACATAAAGGCTTATGCTATTTCGAATGAGACCTAAAACTGAGGTCCGATGTATCGGTGCTGTACACCGGGTACGTTAAAGAGACAGGGGGTGTCGCGTTCTAAATTTTGCACTATCCCCCAGACCTCTTGTGGTAACGTTGGTCATTACATGTACAACTTCAGAAAGAGACACGATTTCACCAATTTTCATGCAATAGATGCTTGGTTGGGACTTCATGCTGTTGTTGTCAAATACCATTTATGTAAAATAACATTTTATACATGTACATTTGTATTTACAGTTAATAACATTGCTAAATATCGGTTTTACTTTTATTTTTTTCTATTCAGACACTTAGCAGCGATGTCTACTGCAGTCATAGAACAAAACACATACTGGCAGATGAGTTCTTTTGTAAATATTACATACCTATGTCCATAGATTTGGATATATACCCCATTATCAGTCAATATTTGTATATTATGCTTAAATGTTAACCCACAGATTTTCAGAAGAAAAAAATAACTACTAATAATGAAAAACAAAATGTACTGTGAAATAACATGTATGATCACGGATTAATTTTTAACAAGGCTTACGCTTAATCAACTCTCTATGTTTCGAAGTCGTTTGTATGTATGTATCGTGTGTCCAATTATCTATTTATTTATTTTCTATTATTTTTATTGCGGAGGGGGGGCTGCATCTCATACACTACACCCTGCTTAAAAGATTCATGTCACATACTTTGATCACATACATTGATTTTGTGATTTAGCTCATTTCATATTTGACAAGTTTTTACGAAAGTCCACCAGCACAAATTTGAACATATTTTTCACTTGAACAATAACTATAATCGTGATAATGTATAATACATGTATGTTTCACTCTTTGAACCCTTGGCTCTTAAGTGAGACATAGCATGGAACTTTAAAATGACTCATAATTATAATATTTATCTAAGGATATTTGTATAGATCAAATATTGATTTGATATCAGTTCATAAAAAGTTGTATGTTGAGGACATGGATAAGGCAGTCACTTAATCCTTGTCATTAACCGGTATCTATATATTGAAGACCAAAATGAAAAGACTCGTGGTCTTGGTCTGGGTCTAAAACACTTTTTCATACTGATTGTTTAGATTCCTCCAAGATATTTTACGGGGGAATACGGGGATGCTGGGGTACGGGGGCGGGGGTACGGGGGCGGGAATACGGGGGCGGGTGTACGGGGGAGGGGTCATTAAAACAAAAGTGCAATGTTGGTCTTACATCGCTCTCTTATGTCGTCTTTATGACAGGCGCAAGTTTTAAGAAATATATAAACAATGAATACTGTCAACAAAGTTTCGCTATTATCTGTCTGATGTAGCATATTGGACATTTTTCCGGGCATGGCTCTATTCATACAGACCATGACTTGTAAAAAGTGACCTGTATGGTATTATAACAGTTGTACAAGATCTTACAGCAATACACATTATGTCTTCACATGATTCTGGTTATAAGAGAAAGTTACTAGACTGTTAACGGGCGCACTGGTCCGATCAAGCATATATTTGTCTCCGAGATCCAAGATCTGTCATATAAAGTATAACACTGTATTCATGATTAAAATGTGGATGCTAGGGTACAAAAATCATGTAAACGGTCGACGGACAGACAGACGATGGACATCTGTCGATTTGAGTTTGACACTTGTTTTAACGGAAGATTTCCTTAATATACAAAATGTACCATTCCATGTCATTGACAAACTCTTCAAATGTTTTATTGTTGGTAGAGATTTTGTTAAACCTATACATTTTCAAACTCCTCACCGCTCTCAATACTGTAAGGGGAAGTAACCGCTGTGGGGGGAAGGCGGGGGTGATACATGTTTAGGGAAATTCATAAACTAAACAAATAAAAGAAAACAAATGACGTTGCTCGTGATTACACGATAAAGGTCACTAGGTGTATAAGAAATTCTTACCCGTCTTCGAATTTTGAAGAAGGCACACAGCTAGGGGTGACCCTTACACCCCAATTTTTTATTGCATTTTATGCATAGTTTACTTGCTCGAGAAAACCGTGTCAAAGATTTTTGAAAACAGCATTTGTTTCAGTTGTGTGATCATTATCATATGTTTAGTAGGGGTATAACTTTTTTTCGCAGAACATGTTAGAGGATACAATTTATTAGACGACTATCAGAAATCTGTGACCCGGTTTCCTCAAGCATGGGATGGCGTATATAAATCAACAAAACGTTTTGGTATAGGGAGCTACCCGTAGTTGCAACCCTTGTTTAGAAGTTGATAATATGTATGTCTATTTACTATAATTATCCATAGGCTTATTTCTTTCTGTGATGATGAGAAAAATTATTGTGCTCGTTTATTATTTAGAATTTCGAGAGCTATAGGTTTACATTTCTTCTACATACAATAAAACGAGATGGACGTTCAGAAGAACACTATTGTCGCCCTCTTACACTTAGTCAGAATAACCAATAATTTGTACCAAAAAAAGCACATAAAGGGGCGAAACTCTGTCAAATATGACCTTGACCTACACAATTTGGCGGCAGCATGACCCTTTTGTCATAAGCAATACAATTAGAAAGTTTGATGAAGAAATCTTAAGAAATGGCACAATTATAGCCAAAATATAAGTACAAAAAGGGGCATAACTCTGTCAAATATGACCTAGACATACACATCTTGGCGACAATAAGGCCCTTTTATCATAAACAATGCAATTCAAAAGTTTAATGAAGAAATCTTAAGAAATGGCAAATTTACAGCCAACGTTAAGTTTTCGTGACAAAAACTAAGTACAAAAAAGGGGCATAACTCTGTCAAATTTGACACTGACCAACAAAATTTGGCAGCATCACGAGCATTTTGTCATAGGCAATACAGTTGTATAGTTTGATGAAGAAATCTTAAGCAATGGCAACGTTACAGCCAACGTTAAGTTTTGTAACGGACTGATGGACCGACGGACAGACGGACAAAGCGATCCCTATGTATCGCCTTTTCACTGAAAGGGCGACACGCAAAAATACTGAAAAACGTTCGAACATTTTCTGGAATGAAATTCTAGTTTTTGTTGGGCCCTACCTTTAAACTATATCAAAGCTATGTCGCGTATGACGAAATCAGTAAAACCTTTGTTGTAACACTTAAAAAGTTCACTAGGTCAACATTTGGTATCGCTTTAACCCATAATTTATATGTTTGTTTTGATTGACGATACGGGTGATAAATTACTGACCTGGATATTTCTCAATTTTATGATACCTGTCGAAGTAAATGCATATCTAGTTTATGGAAATGATAACAACTGTATTTATTTATTTACACGTCCTTTTGTCAAACCATACACATGAAATTGTGTTTTGAAGTAATCAATAGGAAAACCAATGCTTCCGTTCGGAGCATCACTCGTCCTAGCTGTGATAGTGTTTTCGTTGTTCAACGAAAAAATAAAAAACGAAGAATGTATTGAATGCAATTGTGACTGTTTAGTCTTATTAAATCGCATGACATCAATTTTAAGCCAATATTTACATCACATGTGGTGAAGTATCTATATATGTTCTGGATTCATGACTCTATAACTTGAACTCGATGTACCTATGTTCACACGTACTCTCACCAAAACCGAAAGTGAACCCCTATCATCTTTTTCGAAATCAAAATACGGGAATTTCACCATCCCAGTTGGCGGGAAAATGTATATGAAGTAATAGCTTTCAAAGTTTGAAACATGACACACTATGGCTGAAAGACTGCAAATGTTGCGTGACTTAACAGATCTCCTCGGCGTTTATCCTATAGTATATATTCTTCAAATAATTGTTTCGTCTCTGTACATTTACTCTTGATCTATAGTATGTGTCTGATTATTCAGAGTGCACAGTGGGATAATTATTCAATGTAACATGAGGACGCTTGACTAGATCTTTCGCACTCCTTTTTTCGCTTATAGTGAATATAATATATCACCTTATGACATTGTGGAAAAGTAATAAATATAATGTTGCGAAATTTAGCTAAGTGATATATTAGTCATTTTGAACTTAAATATTGAAACCGCAAAATGTTGCAATGTTAGTCGCTAAATGTGAAATCATGGAAATGACGTTTTGTAATTCTTACATTTAGTCTACTTGTATAATTGCATACTTATTTCAACACAAATTGTGTCCACAACTTGCATCAGCTCTCTATATACATGAGTTTATCTATTCTCCCGGTTATTGCATCCCGGTTATTAACATCTTTAAAGAAGGATCAAAACGACACATCTTCAAATGTTTTTAGAGCAAAAACAAAACAAACAAAAAAAAAACCTCGCCGACCGACCTGCCTTAATTTTTGGCAAGTATAGGTCAGAAACGTACATATACTTTTTTCACTTAGACGTATATACTAAGTAGTCTAGTAGTTGCAACCTTTTACCGTGCTCTAAAAATCATAAATATCTATTTACTTTAATATATAGATTGTGTAAAATGTTATTTTTATAAAAATACACCATCCGATGATTTTGTACGATGAACAGCATTTTCCTAACGGATACTTGTAAAGAGGATAATTTTCGCGTAACGAAAATATGGCGATTTGTAAGTAAACAGACTTTTTTCCCGAATTTCAAATTCGCGAAAGGAGATTGTCTATTAGTAAAGCTATGAGAAATGAAACTTTCAGGATATCTTTATATTAGCGAAGTGATAAATTCGAGAAT
>JAFMSR010000015.1:8459670-8470941 GCA_022818135.1 Saxidomus purpurata
TACCCACTTAGTCTTATTTTTATCGAGAGGTAAAGCCGAGATCATTTTACAACAGGACAGCATTACTAGTCATCGTCCCTGAAAAGGATCAGTAGTAGAACTCTACTCTCCGTAAGATTCAGCCATCTTTTTAAGTCGGTAGCAGTGCTCGAGCCCGTGACCCTCAATCAATTAGAGATTGCTGTGATTTCAAGTCAGCAACTCTAATCATCAACCACGAAGGCTGACAACTACTTAGTCAACATTTAATACGCAACATTACAATTTCAGCAATATGATGTAATGATCTATTCAGTTAGCAATACATACGCTGCTATAGTCCAATAGAAGTACTTTCTCAATAACCAATATATATGATGCACTACGTTGTCAGTTATGCTCCACTTGTCAGTTATGCTTAATGAATACCTACAGCTTTGATAGTTCACTTATTTTACCTCATGAAAAAATGCTGTAAGGCTGGTCTATGACCTCTAAGTGTGATCTTGGCCTAAAGCAGTCGCCGTTCGGACATGAGTTCTGCATAATTTCGACAAATATTTTTGGTAAACCATAAGTGTAACATATGCGCATCTTCTTTATGACATGAACATTTGACTCAATTTTCACGATGGGCCTCCTATGGGTTTGGGAGATAAGGAGCGGAGTATTCAAGGGTGATCATTGTCTAAGCTAAGATCTATAATTTGTGCGACCGACCTCAAGTTTGACACTGTCATATGGGTTATGTACGTATCTTGATAATGTAAACATTTGACAAAACTTTCACGAAAATTGTTCATTTGTTTAATACGACATGGATCGGACACAAAAGCCAATGATCCTTTATTTTGATCTTGATCTTCAGGTTAGAATTTGAGTTTTGCATGTCGTCTTGGTATTCTATATCTTTAGGAGATATTGAGCAGACACAAAAACAATGACCACTAATTGTGAACTTGATATTGAGGTGGCGAGGTACATGTAAGAATTGCGCCTCATTTTGTTGAGATGATTTCATCAGAAACCTTCATGATGTTTAAGAGATCTGAAGCGTACAAGGAAACAAACAGACTGACCGATCAACTTTACGGTTGAGAGGTAAATTCAATTAAAATAGGAACGACATGATGTACAGAAAACCGGCACGAGCTTATACAACGAATGTGTTGAGCTCAATGCCGTCCTTATAACAGCGTCTAATCCCTCCGTACAGAAGATAGCAACTTCTTTGTTATTTATGGTCGGTTTAAATCTTTAAGTCTCTATATGTTGTATGTTTAATGCCAGAATATATCTTACTGCAGGTGCAAACTTTTAATCGTTTAGTGCGTATTTTCTAAAAATGATTCTTTGTTCTTGAAACTAAACGGTTTGTGGTATCGTTGATATTAATACAAGCAGATTTTTTTGTTGTACGTGCTTAACGATATCGCTGTATCAATATGGGTTCAGGTTTGGCAGTTGCCTGAAATAGCACTCGGGGTCCCGCTGTGACAAAACCAGTTAGTAAAATGGTCAGTGTGCGCAATTCCTCTAGCTACATGTACAAGCTCTCATTTCATAAAAGTTGATACATGTATATGCAAGTCGCAAGCACGCCGATATCAATTAAATGTAAAAAACATAGCAATTTAATTTCATATTTCATACCTGTCTCATCAATTTGAAAGAGGGTGATATTGGAGAAATATGATGGAATGTGGTAAGAAGGCCCACTGTAAAGAAGGCTGCGAAGCACCGAGCCTTAAAAATGCAAACGTTGGCGTCTTTTATATGTTGCAAAATACGCTTCTGTTTTGGTCACAGTAAGAAACAGTTTACAGTTCAATACGGTTATGAATTGAAGCAAAGGAAAACTACGTTGTATCATTATACGATAAACATATAAAATGTTGCATATATACTTTTCTTATCAGGTCAAACAGTTTCAGAATAATACACACCTGCTTGTAAAAATCAGATGATTTAACTTAATGTACATTACACCCAAACCTTATATACATAGTTACATAAAATTGCATGAACATAACTCAATATCAGAGAAAAAATATTGTAACACACGCTTTTTTAACCACTTAAACATTATTCATAGTTATGATAAATACATTAATACAATTAATTAAGTGATATGTATAAAGTACTGCAACATTCTAGTTAAATCTGAATCACAAAATGCGCTCTCGTATGAGTTAAGTTCTACAGTGACATTCACCGGGCTATTGTAGAATTGTCTTCTTCCGGGATATCAATTAGGACAACTTAATCACAGCTGAATGAGACGTAACTGATAAATTTTGAAGATTTTATCTGGCGTGTTTATGGAAAGTTACAACACCTTGACGTGCTAGCCGTATTTAATATCATACAGTTTTGCATGAGTCATACACTATTTACAAACAGTGCAAAAACTGGGTATGATATTAAACACATGGAGAATACTGTCGTTTGTCAGTGTATAACCATCATAATTTACATATATAACAGTAGCAATTATCAATATCACTATTGGTGTTATCGTTTATTTTTATTATGGTTGGTGATGTTACATAGTCCCTGTTAATATCCTGCCAAACAGTTTCAAAGCATAGAAAAATAGTCATAATCATTCCTGCTAAATGATAGTGAAAAGCGGAATTTAACACCATTTCAACATAAAACGTACTCTCATTTCATTAATTTCTTTGCATGGTTAATGACAGTATCTGCTTGAGGAATGAGCACGACGATGGCTTTTATATGATACTTTTATGTTCTGCTTAACTCACTCGTACCATATACCAATATTAATGTTCTTCCGCACTGTTCTATGGATGAAAGATATATCGAAGGGAGCGTAGCGAGAGGAGACTTATTATTTTCATAAAGCAAATACGGATAAATTCTCATAGCTTCATTTATCATCTCAATAAAAACTGTGATATAGAAAAATTGTTTACTACATTAAACAAACGGTTTAAAGTGCTTGATATGATTCTTCTCCCGCTCATTTCACAACATCTACAGATATTGAGGTGCCCAAAGAACGTCAAAGAATGCTTTTATCACCTGACCACAAACTGGACAGTCTCTGTAATACAAGTGGCATGTCTCACACAACACTAGATGGTGGCATTTAAGGAAGAGAACTACTCGTGGTTTCTTCTCACAGTGACGACACATTAGTTTCTTTTTCAAGTTTCTGTTTTCTTCCAGTAATTTTCTGTTCTTACTCCAATCTTAAATGGAATACATAATAAAACAGTTAATTACAATTGAATTCATCAGACATTTACACTATTGTAAATGTTTTACACTCAAAAAGGAATGTTATTTCCATAGTAGCGGGAGGGTGTGAATAACTAAAAGAAACCCTCAATAGGGAGTGCAAAATTTCACATCAATGAGGATCGGCATCACTGCTCGAAAGATGCACTATGTGATTCTTGGTTATCGCATGTAAATATCCCATCCACTGAAGTTTGTTCAGAACATTAAGATGTTGCCAACGAATGAACTGTAATTTGTCTTCGCATTCTTTGTGGTTTTTTTTTTCAAATTTACTCAGAGTATTTTTTTGGAAAGTGACTATTCTGTCGATAATCAAATTCCTATGGCATTGCTCAGAATAATGTAGTATTTTACCTAAATCATTCATATGCAATTCTTATAATTCGATGAGACTCTGATAAATCTTACAATCGCAGATCAATTAAGCCCATGAAATTTAAGTGTGCAAAATATATCTGCAAAACTCGTCTTTATGAAACATTAATGTACATCAATTTGATGATTTGAAACTAATATCTGTCAGTTGTAATTTATAATATGCTGAATGTGCAAAAATCATACTACGCACTACTTTCACATGAAGTAACTGTCTAATTGTAAGTGGAGGGAATAGCTTCCTGGTGTTTAACATACTTTCTCAGCAGTAACTTTCTCTTTATATAGTCATGTAAAGATTGTTTATCGAAAAACTAGGTTTAAATCGCTATGTTTTTATGTGAAAGATAGTTGATGCATAAAATTTTCGACAATTTTTTTTTAACTTGCATAATTATATTATTTAATTGATTACAAATACATATTAAACGATGCTTTAAGATATTCAGCTGTTCAATGTGCAGGTAACTATGAAATGAAAAATGACAAAATCTTACTGTTCGTTAGTTTATAATAGTCAGAAACCTGTAAAGATCGATTGGTTTTTCCTTCATTATTTGGCACATGTTCTTGCACCCTCGATTAAAACTGATATGCGTCGGACAGTTTGTCCCAACATAAAATGCTACTAACTTTATCGCTCAGTTAACGATGTTAGGTCGAAGAAACAAGTTTAATATCTAAAAATAAATAATTTATGCCACCCATAATACATTTAAAACAATATATCTGCTTTAAAATGAAATATCTGAACTTATGATTGCTCACATACCCTTTGATTTCCTAAATGCTCCACTAAACGATTAAATCAATTGTAAACTTGTTAACTATAAAAATGTAAGTATTTAGATTGCTTTCATAGCACTAGTTTCAGCTATTATATACAGGTACTGACAAAGGTTGATAAAGAGTCAAGAATGAATTGAAGTCGTAGAATTTTTTTAATGGAGCTTAACGCACCTGTGTTCAAAAACAAAGAAACCAACGTTTAAATACTGATGCTTATAATTCCTTTTGATTAATATAAAATCTTTTACTTATTGAACAGAATTAGATAATTGTAATTAATGCCTGTAAGGATAGAATAATACTGTGATTGTGGGATAGCTGAAAACCTGGTCTGACAAAGGGGAAAACTGTATATAACTTAATAAAATAGTTGGTTAACTTCAGTAGTTAATGTTGGGGTCGTTTCAACCGCATTGCTGTCGTTTTACAGGCGTTCCTAGTAAATAACCAGTACTAGATCCATATTCTCTTCAAGAAACTGTAAACTTTCTAATATAAACAGAAATGGTCGCTAGCAGCGCTCGAACGCATGATACTCAATCTATGTGAGGTAAACGTGATTTCAAATCATCGGGTCTAACAACTCGACCACTGAGACTGACTACATACATGTATTTAAGTATTTATGTATATCCAGAGATGAGTACATTAGTATTAGTATGGACATACTGGGAATTATATCAGCACGAAATATTCATGAATATATTTTAACGGTACTATACAATAATTTGTAACAATTATGACTAACAGTGAATAAATAGAGAAGTCTAAATAAGATTGATTTTTACCTTCATTATTTGGCAAATATACTTGCATCTCTAGATTAATATTAATCGAAAGGTTGATCACCGTATTATTTTTTTAACTTGAAATTGTATCAAATTTTGCTAACTGTATCTCTCAATGTTATATATGTCCAAATAAATCACGTTTTTCCTCCACTATTCGTTTAAACACATTAACGAATTTACTTTTTTTTATTTTTATGAACAATTAAATTATCACATTCCCATTGGCTTTTTTGAACAATAAATAACCTCCGTCGCACTATTTATCGTTTAAGTAAACTTTTTCATAATGTTCTATCATGTGACCAGTAAAGTGTCCACATGTTTGTGACGTAATCTTGCACGGTAACGAGATATTAACAACAAGAAAATTTCAATTTATTATGACATCAATTTCATAGCCTAGCGAAAAGTCCGGTGGACATTCAGTGCATTCGTATTAAATTTCATGGACATTTGAGTGCACTTGGAAAAAACTGCAGTGCAAATAAGTCTTTATATCGGTTAACAAGATTAATTTTCGTGAAATGAATACTTTTGTCTCCTATATTAACACATAATAACATCTCCCGCAAACAAAGCCAACATTTTAAAATACGTATAAAAGTAAAAAGCACATATGTACCTGTTGAATTTTGATGTTGTTTGCAATAAGATGTTTTGGTAAAGAATGTTAAATCTTCATTGCAATTTTAAACTTCATGGTCTTCGTACAATAAAAGTTTTACACAGCCATACACAATATATACCAATCACTCCTTCCGCCATACACAATATATACCAATCACTCATTCCGTCGTTACAAATTGACGGGGACCACATTTTTATATTTTCTGCACACTTTCCAGAGCAAAATGCAAGTATGATAGCCTTCAGGAATCAGTCATTTACTCGATAATAATGCAAATGTTAGAGAATTGTTTAACAATTGGCATTATCTTAAATATTTGATTGCATTAGATTTAGTTCCCTTTGCACGTCTATATTTTTATAAAAGTATCACTTTGTCTGTATATGTAATGCGATATTGCTTCCTGGAATAAGAGAAGATACGTATATTTAATGTGGTATTGTATACCATTTTAATTTACAACTTTACTACAGGTGACCTACATGTGCGTCGAAAGAAAAAAAAGCATGAATACAAAAGCGCGCCTAACGTAAAATACACTCAAGCAAGAAGACAGTATGAAAGTTAAAGAATACCCTGAAACAGAATCGAAAGTGCGTTACACTAGTCGGTATAAGAAAAAGGTAGTTTGAATTGCCCAAAATGCTTAACGTATTAAATAAACACAACAGTCACAATTATAAAATATACATAAGAATAAATAATATAATTTGGTAAATAATTGTGCTTTAAATGACATTTTTAATTCTTAATTCTTACTGTAAAAAACTATGTGAATATAATTATTTCTACGGTATCTCTGCAATTAAAAAAAAACAGTATTATCTACTTTAAGATCCTCTTTTAATCAACAGTAGTTTACTAGATGCATAAATGTATTCTGTAGATAAACTGTAATTGTACAAGTGAATGGTGATTTTAATTTTGAATAAAGATAAGTTTTTTTTATCATTGGTAATTTCGTGCGTTTTCCCGTTTGCCTATATATAGACACTATTTTCGGTTTGATATTTATAACATTAATTCGAAATGAAGTTTATCAGCTAGTAGTCATTGTAATCTTTGAATTCCGTGTCATTTATTAATTTTTTAAAGGACTTAAAGACTGCGCAGCTTAATGGATGGGTATAGGCATGAACGTCTTATCAGTGAAAGTTCAACAGAAACTGTGGATAATGGAAAATGTGACGAAAAACGACATTTTCAGAAAAAAGATGACTGTGAAAATAACACATTTAATACTTCTCGAACCACATTAGGATATCAGACTGGTTATGATGGAAACAACTGCTTAGAACCACCAAGTGTGCATGAACCTCGGAGAGAATTAAATGAAATATTTCAGAAACCAAGGCACCATCTTAAAGAGAGGCAGAAAAGGTTGCAAAACGTAAGAGACGATTTAACAAGAAAGCTTTCTTATAACGATACCTCTGTTACGACAAATAAAGATATACCATCGTCTCAGCAAACTGTAGAAAATACTACTAAATGTACAAAAGTTGAAAAACGAGAATCTGACTATTCGTACCTACCAACATGTTATATTGATTCAAGAAACGACAGTGCAAACTCGCATAATAAACAATGCATGTCAACCTGTCGGACATGTGGCGATATTTCGTATTCGAGAGAATGTCATCTTGAAAATGAAGTGTATCATCAACTTGAAGGTGCTTTTCATGAGAATCGTAATTCCTCATCTGTGCAAACGTTTAAAACGCTTGAAAAATTAACAGACTGTCAACTTTCTTGCACAAGCAAAATAACGTCTGACACAGGAGTAGTCGGATCAACTTGTCATACAGAGCCCGAGAGAGGCAAAGTTGACCCCAGTCGGTATAGTGAAACTGAGACAGTATTCAATTATAAACAAAGCAGTAGGTATGAGAATGAAACAGACGCGCTTGATGCAAAGCGGCAAAAAGTAGGGGATGAAACGAAAAATGACTTTCTCTGTCATAAAGCTATGAAACAAAAACTTTACGAAGATGCGGAAATTCAGAAACTGCGTAGAAATTACAGTAGTTTGAGGAAACTGTTTTTGGCACTGGCAATATTAAACATTATACTTATACTTTGTGTTGTGTCCGTCATGCCAGTGATACTTGTAACCTTTAAACTGGCCAATGAACAAGACGATCGGTCGAACGGAGATGTTGGTCGATTATCATATAGAGAATTATCGTCTGAGGCCGGCAAAGAAATTGTTAAAGATTACGTTTTATGTGTGAAGTGTGACAGAATTAAAGAATCTTCCTGGTCCGATATTTTTACAAGAAAAGAACATAGAAGATGCTGCATAGAAGATGTTGCCTCACTTGTTGAAAAAATCATGGAAAAAATAAAATACGGTAAATTTGATTTAACACACCCTGTTGATTCTTTTTCCAAAAATTACAAGTAAATATCCTTTGATTTCGATTTGTATAACAGTGTTTTACTTTGATATATGGAACAACACCTTGATTTTGTTTTCATGTTTTCATATTATTTCAGAAAATCAAAGACGGGATGGCGGTTTAACAAACGTTGTTTTCGATCCATCATTAAATGGCTCACAAAAAGTAGCCTTATTGGGTGGTCAATTTGAGAAAAATTCAAAGCTTATAAACAAACTGCTGTCACGTAAACGTTCGGCTGTTCATTTGTCCGGAAAACGTAAGTTTAATTTGTGTTTATGTTTATATTAAATTTTGATTGGCGTTATATATATCTGTTTATTACCCTTCAAGGAAATTTTCAGCCGTTTAGTTGGCCACTGATCCGTTACTAGAAATTGATATTAACAAACAAGCTGGTAATATACGCTAAGCATAACCCGTCATTTTACCTAACGCCGAAATGGTTCGAAATTTATAAGGTATGCAATACCTTCTCTGGTTACGAAACGTATTGGTTCGCGTACCAACGGAACATTGATTGAGAAGAAGAATGAAGTTTTGTATGGAGTCGTAAGAAAAACTATTTTAGGGATGTATAAGAAAATGATTTATTCACATTTCAAAGTACAAACCTGCATGCGTAGAAACAGTCTTTCGCTTTTCAAAACAAGATTCAATAACCTATAGTATTGAGAAGTTGTTTCGTAACAACACAAAGTGACATTCAAAAATCATAAGAGCATGTGCAGTTCTGAATTTAAAATAAACCGAATCCTAACGGCTCGGGTAATATAAATCTAAGCAGTAAGATATCCCAAATACCACTTCAAAAAACCAAATAACATGTAATACAAGTGATGATGATTTCCTTATTCAAAATTTTATTTGTATAACTGCATGATTCAAGACAAACATCTCTTGGCATGTCAAGAACCTGTCCTTTAAAATAAACCGCATATTCTCCAACATTAAAACAGTTATACAAAGTAACATACTAGCAACTAATCAATACAAAATTCAAAAAGTAAGCTATTGCTTTTGGTTATGACTTTTAAAGATTTCAGAGTAGCTATTTATTGATATTGCTAGAATTATATGATCTATTTTATATTCATCTAACATTAAACAAGCGTCCTTAGTGTAAAAACGTTCATTACTACTCTCAGATATACCAACGTAAGAAGTAGAATTATGATTTCTATTACTTAGGTATAGGTCACCGACTAGAATGGCAACAGGACTTCAATACTGGACAACACCTTAGACGTCATGGTAACGATATGATAAAAGTAGAAAATGGCGGGGTTTATTTTGTGTACAGCTGTGTTCATTTCGAGGCTGGTCTCTGTAATTCGAATAAGTAAGTATAAAAACTATGTGGTCTGACTAAGAAGTAGTAATCATCTCTATATATTATTTTGTATCGTTATTAATTGCATTTGACGTCAGTTTAATTACATTTTTAATCTTCGCAATTTTACGGAAAAGATGCTGTCAAAATGGTCTCGTTTCTTTAGTATTAGATATTTTCTGGTATCGTACATTTTAAGATACAGTAGGCGAAAATGACAATAGTATTCAGCCATAGTACTGTTAGATTAATGTTTCGTTACTGACATCAGCCAGTCTTTAGTTTCCATTTGGTGTTTAAGAGTGACCTACTTCGGTGAGGATAGCTTTCTAGATTTTCTAATCAATACGTGCTAACTGGAATGAAGATGTACATATAAATAACTTACTGTTTGCAAAAAGAATGGTTTTTGATTTATTCCCAGTGGGATTGGATATCATATTTTGATACGGCGTGGAAAAATGGAGTTGCCAGTTGCCTCTGCTCAACACTCGTGTGTAAATGGTACGAACACCGAGCAGAATCTATCGTTACAACAAGTGGTAGACATTCCTGTTGACACGACAAGCGACATTTCATTACATATTAGAATTGCCTCCAACCATAATTTGATCTCCAAAAAACATCATCACTCTTTTGGATTGTTTGAGATATAGTCTTTTGCTTCGGATATGGCTTCCGTTTTCCTTTTTATCATAGCACAAGCATCCAGTTTCTTAACTCGAAAAGTACAATATCATAAGTCATTGTTACGTGATCTCATCTTGTTGAATACTTGTTTTTGTTAATTAAATTTAAAGTGTTATAAAGTAAACGCATGTTCCAGAACTGCAAATGTTTATTGGGGACCCTGGGATTTCTCAAAGGTGAAACTTCCAAGACCCCTGACAGACGCAGGTTGAAGAGATAGATGCAGATACAAGGGCACCCGGTTACCAGACTCAAGGTCTTTACGAACAGATCCCTTGATTCTTTTATAGACCGATACACGCGATACTACCTCTGGGTTTCTAGCCAGTTTATCTCTAGATTGTTGGGAAAACTGAACATTTTTTTGGTATATACATGTATATTTTGCAGATGAATTACACAATCATGCTTTGTAACAATTTCGTAGTGAGGTACAAACTGACGTTTGCATTGAAAGAACCTATGACTAAATGTAGAAGGGAATATTTTACATTTTACAGTTTTGCTGAAACATGTGTTACCTGCTTTATTATATATTATATCATAAAAATAAAATGCAGCAGAACAGAATCTGTGACATTTCGTGTCAATTTTCTTTCCCGTGTAAGAGTTTGTTCTACATGTAGTAGAAAGATATTCTTCGTACATGGTGTAAGAGTGATAGACACAATATGTATTTCATGTATAACGTGTAAGCTTTTGCAAATTAAGTCGAAGTATTAAGCATCTTGCAACACTTCACACTGTCCCCGTTTTTAATTCTTGTTCATGCTTGTCGATTGTCAATCTTATTAAGGCGCAATGTGAGTTCGCTTAATGCTGAACCAGTGTTGTTGTTGTAACTGATACATGTTATGCCAGGCTGGTGAGTCAGTTTATCTTGACAAACATTTACATAATATGCTTATAAAGTCTCTAATCTACTCCTAGTTACAAAAATGACAAAATGATAAATACTAAGCACAGACGTAACAAAGTATTTAATTACGATGTTAAGTATTAGTCATTTATGAA
>JAFMSR010000015.1:8471441-8476441 GCA_022818135.1 Saxidomus purpurata
AGTTTTGTGTTAAACATGTGACTGAAAGGTTGAATTAAAATAACCTTTATTGACAGCTCGGAATGGACATGACCCAGAGATCCTTGACGGGCCTCCAGAATTCTATGCAAATATCAAATATTCGTTGATTGCTATTAATTGTATTATTATTTCTGATTCGCGGCTGATTTAAATAAATGAGCAACCGATTTCATGCCAGCATAACAACTAAATTGGCTAGATTATTTAGTCTCAAAGAGATTTTTAGAGTTATATTCAAATTTTTGCCGCATTCCGGCTTAACGTTTCATGAGCAAAAGGACTAAAATATCATAATTTCATTATTTTTAACGGATTCCGCGTAAATTGCCATTTTGTGAACCACAAGAAATGTAGATTGACTCATGTTGAACATGGAATTTTCTTTCGAAACGTCGAGAATAAAAGGTAAGAAATATTTTATCAAAAATTGACTGCAAATTCACTATAGACGTTATTTGTTTGTTTTTAGAGGATATGGATTATATCTCTACGAAAAATGATACAATTTTAATAGTTCCACTAGCGTCACGCGCGAGTGAGAATTGTGGAAGTTTGTGTCACTTTCAGTTGAGATATATTCCATATCCACTCAAACAAATCAAACAATTTTTTTATTGTATTCTGTACATACACGAGATATAAAGCTACATTGCATATATGAAAAAATACCTAAATCACTTCATGGCGACTGATATGAGATTTATATCATCACTGAGAAAATATTTCATTAATAAATTAACACAGTATTTCATCAACTACAATCTAGCATAAAATAAATATACATTATTCAACCGTTATTCAAATGACGTAACCAACCAGAATCGACGTTTCATTACTAAGCTATATTACTTATCAAAATGGCCATAATACAACTTGGTCAAGAAAGATTTACAAAACACAAGGAATGCCTTGCAAGTTGTACTTAGGTAAACTGGCCTATGTGTGTAAACATATATAAAACAGAAATTTGTAAAAAGTTACTTCTCTCATTGATAAATAGAAATGACAATATACAAAACAAAATAGACTGACTTTAGATTTTGGCCAAGATGGTCAAAAACAGTTTTCGTGGATTTTAGACTACATTTAATAGGAACAAAGTTTGTATACATATTCGTGTATGTCGTCTTTAACCATGGTAATAATCTCTTTTAGGGTAATAAAACCTTACTACTAGTACATGAATGTCTTTATCAAAAGTTTGATGGTCATTTTGGACAGTTTTTTAAATATTTTACATACAATTATATATACATTTTGTAATTATGTAATTTAATTTGCGCATTTACCCTCTGAAACTGAATTTCTGTTAGGAAATTATTCATGTATACATCGGTCATTAAAAGAAATAACTTCATATGTTTTCACAGCATCTTTTGTGTTATAAGCTTCATCCTTGACCAATATTTGATAGAGTAGTTTTTTTATCATTTTCTTTCTTTTATCTCCGTATTAAATATTAAGTATTAAATTATATAAAATGCTAGAATTCTACAAAAATCTTTGCAGTTTTACACTCTGAATTTCCTAAATGTTTTGTTCTTATATGTGTTTAGCATGACATATGTATTTTACATAGATCTATTGTCATTTCATTAGGTAATAAACTATTTTCAAAGATTTTAGGGACTTACAATACTTTTGTCTATTTACTTGAATATAATTATTACAAAATAAATTGCGTTTTGCAGTTCAATAGACCGAAAAAATCGTTTAAAAACTTTTCAAGATGAGTTTGGATATATTAACTATGATGCATATCATTTTTTAAATACATCTTTCAAATTGTATATTTCTTGTAGAGATCCCGGACAACCCGTGGGCTGCAGCACCCCAGGTGTGCGCCTTTAGGCACGGACATCAAGAAAAATGTAAAAGACCGAGGCACAGGTATGCTTAAAAATACTCAAACTATTTTTCTACGATATTAATTAGCTTGAACTTCTATCTTTACGAAGTACTCTTTCAGTATTTCATTATCTACTGGCAACAGTCAGGATTTTAAGTTAAAAGCACGTAAAGAAGATACACAGGAAAAAGTTATTGTTTCTGGTGAAGCGGGGTTAGAAGAGCAAGTGCATCAAAATACTTAGAAATGCCACAACCAAAAAAATAACTAACGGACTTTAGTTTTCAGATTTCTTTTATTTAAGTGTTTATTGACAGTGTACATTTCTCCAACCTTCCCCGTGGTAAAGACGTGGGAACCTATGTTCATGTACAGTTGTTTTGGTAATTTTAGGAATATATAAACTATAACATAAAGAACCGGCAAGTTATTTCAACTTTTTAAAGGGGCCCTACGAGATACATGAGGAGACGGACATGGTTCCCTTTCATTGTAGGTCACAACTAAACATTTATTTCTTATGTTAGTAATGGAGCAAGGCACCGAACTTGTGATCCCTGGATTTCAACTCCAGTGTGTTATCAACTAGAAAACTGGTCTGTTTCATGTTATTTCTCTTTGTTTCTTTTTGCAAGGACACATATGGAAAATCCACACAGAAGCGTGACTGTTTAACAATGTATCCGACCGACTCTAAAACGATAACTTCTTTAAATTTTAATGTATAACTAAAACATGACAAAGAATGGACGCCCAGAGGATATGGTGACTTTCCGTTTCTGTTTATTTGCAACAATAGTTCTTATGTATGAATACGTATATATTTTTCAGAACCACTTTCACGCAAGATCAACTTAAAGCTATGGAAAAGGCCTTCAGGAAAGCACCATATCCTGACGTCACAGTTAGAGAGCGTCTTGCCAAAACATTAGGTCTGAACGAGTCACGCATTCAGGTAAAAATGTAAAACTAATCACTTAACTTGACATTGTTGTGTGTCATTATGTCCTTGGTTACTGGCGATATGGTACTACTGAACTTTTCTACACAAAGATGCACTGTTCAACTGTGTCATTGTCAACCGATGGAAACTGGATAAATATATATACAAATACATCAACTGTATATGAAAAAGAAACTGCTCATTTTAAGACTTAGAAATGATTGAAAAATTGTACCTGTCTCTTGCTATCTTCAGATCTGGTTTCAAAACAGAAGAGCAAAATGGCGAAAGGGATTGGCGCCAAAGGTTGAAATAGAAAACACTGACTTCGGTAAGCTTTACACAAAATGTCACCCACTTCTCAGAAACTGCATTCATAACACTAGTATATCGTTGTGATCGCAGCCTTGTTAAAAACTATCAAACAGGAACAGCAGTGCTATAAATAACTTTATGGGGTTCTCAAAATTTATAGCTGGGGTTAATTAGCAATTAAGCATTTTCACTAATGCGGATGTTGGACAAGAGGTCCTACTTCAATCTGTCGCGTGTACGACCAACAGAAAGACTTATTTGCGCATTGGTAAAATACTTACAATACAAGTGAATCCGGTATCGAAGTGAAAGTGCATTTTGATTTTAAAAAACACAAGTAGATCTACATTAAATACACACATGTATTTTCGCTTCTTTGTGTTGAAAACATTTGTGTTAATTTCCTTTCTAAAACTTTTCCGGGTTTTTTAAGACTTATATATACCCATGAAGTTCGCTCAACAAATGTCATTTCTTATTTGACTTCAATATCGTACAGGCGCGACATTCGACATTCAGAAAAGTTTAAAAGCCGGGCGTGTTCTATTTTTGACATTCCGGCCTTTTTGGTGTTGTATGTAGTCACTACATTTAACAGTTTTAATATCATATGTTGAACGTATAGCCAGCACGACATTAAAACTTTTGGAATATCATATGTCGAATGTCGAGATAGTTCGACATTTAACTGATTACGCATATCGAATGTCGTTTGTATCGCTAACTTCAGGGATTTACCCAAACTGCTAGAACGTCAGTTTGTGGGAAGCCATAAGTGACGCCTTTTTCCGTGTGTGTTAACTGTTCGCCTGTCAGTTACAGAAAAACTGTACAACAATATAGAATTTGTTATAAAGTAATTCACACCCGGATAACTATTTTACTATCATAAATATAATCATGCTGGTTTTCACGCAGTTGAGGACAGAAAACCAGACGCCACAGCAAAAGCTACAAAGTCATCCGTTCCTACCCTTTCAACGCTTGTGTCTTCAACTACCAGACAAACATCCCATCACCCACCCATGATGCAATATCCAACATGGCAGCCGTGGAGGTTACAGAATGACATGATCTGGTACCCGTCACTAATGCAGGAACGCTGTTACCAACCACATTGTGTCGGGGACCACCAAGCTGCTCACGTGCTGCAGTTACTGTCACGGTGTCACCAACATAACGTTGCACTTACACATGGACAGGACAGTATGAATAACTGAACAAGAGAACGGTCATAATTTGAAAGTCTTGGACTGGCGTTACATTATTTAGAACATGTTTGATCAATAGACGCTGGAGTTCAGCAGAGCAATTCTTGACCAAAAGTGTATCTTGTGATCAATTGTTCTTGCGTATTCACATACTATGAGAATCCTGTATACACACTGAACAGGTTAAGTCACTCAACACATACATATATCACGATCACCAGATACTAAAAGTTTCATATATGCACATTTGCATTCACAGTTCTGATTTATTTCAAAGCCTTATAAGTCATTTATATGACACACAAGGCTTAAGATTTTGTAAGAAAACAATGGCTCGGAAATTGACTTTCGACCTTTCGAAGAACGACCAGGAAATATAAGTTACATGTACTTCCTTCTCGTAATCAGAAATATAGTGAAGTTTATTATACATAACCATAACATATATACAGTTATTCACTACAAAATAAACTTTAATGACTTTACTTCCACATAATATTCAATACATTTTAACTTCTTTTTTAAGTTTTTTATTTTAGCTGGGAAAAAGTGCAATAACCAGTTTAGTAATCTATTTACATTAATTGTACAGTTATTTACATTATTTCTACAGTTATTAAACATTAATTGAACAGATATTTGGAAGATTATCCGGATACGT
>JAFMSR010000015.1:8481441-8541441 GCA_022818135.1 Saxidomus purpurata
ATGTATTTATTGACATTTGGATTTGTAAAGTTTATGCTCATAAGCTAATGTCAATTTTTTTATTAAGAAAAGTTCGATTTTTGTAATATAACAACATAGTTATTTTTGTCGGCGTGCAAAAGTGAAAAAAAGCCTATTCAGTTTACCGAATGAATACCGATTGATTTCAATTGAATAAGAATACAAGTTTTTTAAAGAGATTTTCCTATTTCTTCGATCTGTTTTACAAGATGATATATCTTGTCATTTATATTGTAATTGAATAATTACATTTACGCCTTGGCTTGTATTACGAAAAGCCATTATCAGCAGTTATTTCACTATTCTTTAACTTGTAGACAGTGTCTAGTGTCATCACATTGATTGAACTCGAGTAAACTGATCTACAATAAATAACAAAATAGGATAGCAAAAAAGCAGCTCATTTTTTATCCAATCTATATATTCATCTCCTACCATTCAGTCGATTACATCAGTCCAATAGAAAGGCACCTATATTTCGCTTTAACTCTGGTCTACACGTATCTCTTTAGAATATACAGAAGAAACTGAAGGTGATTGAACGTTTTCTTGGCTTTAAACTCCCGTTTCAAACATATTTCAGTAATTAAGAAGTGAATATTTTACCCCAAAACATTTTCCTAGGAACTCACATCCTTCGTAAGAAAGCGGAGCTCGGCAGCATGACCCTTAATCAGTTTGAGGTTTGTTTAAAAACCTTATCCACTCAACTATGGAGGCGTATTGAACGCTCTGAGTAATTTGTCTTGTTCACATGGGATGTTGTCCTGTCAAAGCGATATGTTGTTTTGTTCATGTAGGACAAGATTCTGACAGTAACGACATGTTGTTGTTTTTTTCAGCTAGAACTGGACTGAACTGTCAGTTATAGTGAATTGTCTTGTTCAGTTAGGACTGGATTCTGTCAATAGGGTATGTTGTCTTGTTCACATAGGGCTGGATTCTGTCAATAGGGTATGTTGTCTTATTTAGATAGGACTGGATTCTGTCAGTAGGGTATGTTGTCTTGTTCACATAGGGCTGGATTCTGTCAATAGGGTATGTTGTCTTATTTAGATAGGACTCGATTCTGTCAGTAACGGTATGTTGTCTTGTTCACATAGGGCTGGATTCTGTCAATAGGGTATGTTGTCTTATTTAGATAGGACTGGATTCTGTCAATAGGGTATGTTGTCTTATTTAGATAGGACTGGATTCTGTCAATAGGGTATGTTGTCTTATTTAGATAGGACTGGATTCTGTCAGTAGGGTATGTTGTCTTGTTCACATAGGACTGGATTATGTCAATAGGGTATGTTGTCTTATTTAGATAGGACTGGATTCTGTCAGTAACGGTATGTTGTCTTGTTCACATAGGGCTGGATTCTGTCAATAGGGTATGTTGTCTTATTTAGATAGGACTAGATTCTGTCAATAGGGTATGTTGTCTTATTTAGATAGGACTGAATTCTGTCAATAGGGTATGTTGTCTTATTTAGATAGGACTGGATTCTGTCAATAGGGTATGTTGTCTTATTTAGATAGGACTGGATTCAGTAGGGTATGTTGTCTTATTTAGATAGGACTGGATTCTGTCAATAGGGTATGTTGTCTTATTTAGATAGGACTGGATTCTGTCAATAGGGTATGTTGTCTTGTTCACATAGGACTGGATTATGTCAGTAAAGGTATGTTGTCTTATTTAGATAGGACTGGATTCTGTCAGTAGGGTATGTTGTCTTGTTCACATAGGACTGGATTCTGTCAGTAGGGTATGTTGTCTTATTTAGACAGGACTGGATTCTGTCAGTAGGGTATGTTGTCTTATTTAGACAGGACTGGATTCTGTCAATAGGGTATGTTGTCTTGTTCACATAGGACCGGATTCTGTCAGTAGGGTATGTTGTCTTATTTAGATAAGACTGGATTCTGTCAGTAAGGTATGTTGTCTTACTTAGACAGGACTGGATTCTGTCAGTAACGGTATGTTGTCTTACTTAGATAGGACTGGATTATGTCAGTAGGGTATGTTATCTTGTTCAGATAGGACCGGATTCTGTCAGTAACGGTATTTTGTCTTACTTAGATAGGACTGGATTCTGTCAGTAACGGTATGTTGTCTTGTTCACATAGGACTGGATTCTGTCAGTAGGGTATGTTGTCTTATTTAGATAGGACTGGATTCTGTCAGTAGGGTATGATGTCTTATTCACATAGGACTGGATTCTGTCAGTAGGGTATGTTATCTTGTTCAGATAGGACCGGATTCTGTCAGTAACGGTATTTTGTCTTACTTAGACAGGACTGGATTCTGTCAGTAACGGTATGTTGTCTTGTTCACATAGGACTGGATTCTGTCAGTAGGGTATGTTGTCTTATTTAGATAGGACTGGATTCTGTCAGTAGGGTATGATGTCTTATTCACATAGGACTGGATTCTGTCAGTAGGGTATGTTATCTTGTTCAGATAGGACCGGATTCTGTCAGTAACGGTATTTTGTCTTACTTAGATAGGACTGGATTCTGTCAGTAGGGTATGATGTCTTATTCACATAGGACTGGATTCTGTCAGTAGGGTATGTTGTCTTATTTAGATAAGACTGGATTCTGTCAGTAGGGTTTGTTGATTTATTTAGATAGGACTGGATTCTGTCAGTAGGTTATGTTGTCTTATTTAGATAAGTCTGGATTCTGTCAGTAGGGTATGATGTCTTATTCACATAGGACTGGATTCTGTCACTACGGTATGTTGTCTTGTTCCGTTAAGACTGAATTCTGTCAGTTCGGTATGTTGTTTTGTTTCGTTACGACTGGATTATGTCAGTAGGGTATGTTGTCTTGTTCACATAGGACTGGATTCTGAGAGTTTGTTATGTTCCGTTAGGACTGGATTCTGTCAGTTTGGTATGTTGTGTTGTTCCGTTAGGACTTAATTCTGACAGTATGGTATGTTGTCATATTTATTGTCATCACGGTCTGTTGCCTGGCTCAGTTAGAATGGGTATTTTGTCAATACGGTATGATGTAAACATTGAGTTTAATACCTCACTAAATACTGGTATACCTTTATACAATACTAGTATATAACACATGTGTGCAGGTTAATGCTTTATTTGTGTTTTTCAGCTCCACACGTCCCATCCGCCTTAAAAAAATATTGAATTGCTAATATAAATATACATGTACATTGTGTACTATTTAGTTGATTAGTCGGACAGGAATTAATAAGGATAAAGTTTCATACATTTATCACCACCGGAATTCGGTTACTTTAAACATATTTATTCGCCAATGTTTTACAAAACATATGTAAATATAAATCATTGTGCAATACAAAAAGCGAGTGGATAGAACCGAAAGCAAACTGCTTGATAAAAGAGGGATTCGGTTAAAGGATTGCCCCTTTATATATAGGAGAAAGTTGTAAAACGTTTAAACAGGGAACGTTTGCCTTAATTATTCAAGAAAACTTAGTTAGACCATTTCTTGAAGTGTTATGATAATACAATTTTGAATTAATGATGTTTTATCAATGCGAAATATTCTGATTTGCATTTGTCATAATGTAAGCATACATATTTCGGTATGTTGATATTGTATAGCGGGACATTTAATCGGCCGCCCTGATGTCAACCCCGTTCCATTGTTTAGATAGTCAGCCCTTCAATATTATCAGAGATTTCTATCGTGGTCTGTGTATTTAAATTATCAAATTTCCAACACTTAATGAATAATAAATATCTAATGTATTGCAATGTTTTGGCGCTATCAAAATCATGACTGCGTTCAAAATGGACGATATTCAATAGAAATTATTTTTAAACGTGTGAAAAAGAATGCATGTAATAAACAAAAATAAGATAAGGAATAGTTTCACTTCACAGTTCTTTATATTATTTGAAAAATCAGGACTAACTCGATCGGATATGTGATACAGCGTTTCAATCAATGTAAAATTATGTGATTTTTTTCAGAATGTGTGAATTGTTTTAATTGTATTAATAGGGGAAAAATCGTTGAAGTAAATGCCACATACAAAAGTTAAACGTCACTTTTCAAAGCCTAGGGCTGCGATAAATGGGCCCGTGGGAAGGTATATCATTCGCTTGGAAGATACTGAAGGGCTGGAAATTGGATCACAGGCCAGTACCCCTAGAGACACAACAGTTCAATTACAAGGGACAATATCTGCGTATACACCGCTGGCTACTCATATATTGAGATTAAAACGTAGCAAAAAGAACAAAATGAGACAAGTAAATATTGAATTTAAGAGCATGGATACCGACAGGCCGTCGGCGGAGAATAAAGACCATCTGCCACCTCTGACGACCACTCTTACATTTTCAGACTATCTGTGCAAGTGGTGTTTGGATTACGTCGGCCAGCGCCGGCAGTTCTGCTCAGCCGATTGCGCGTCACAGTTCAAGCTCTGCCAGCGGAGAAGGGACCAGAAGCAGGTAAGAAAAGTCCGGATATTATACACAACTTTATTGGACGACTCGATTGATATCTTAAATTGAAAGGGTTAAGAAAACTTAATAATTCACTATTAAAAGACGTTAACAAGGGTTTATTACTGATTAGTGACTTACTACTTTAGTGACTTGACAGTATATCGTTGGATGCGGGTTCAAATCCTGTCAGTGTGTTGTCATTTTGTATGTGGGAGCAGCCGAGTATTTCTCTGAACAACCAACGATATAACTGAACATGCAATCTACCAATTTATTATGTTTTTACCCTACTACACCATTAACTATTCGGTGCTTTTATTTCTGACTTTGTTGTCAATTAAGACTAGTGAAGCACATTGTTAGTCCAATCTGCACTTGTTAGAATTCTGACCTTGGTCTCAACTGTTCATCTTTCTGTTGGTGTTTTCATTGAACATCCTCTAAAAAGCGCTGTCGAAAGTTATTTTAGCAATTCATCGATTTTGAATACTATGACATGGTTACCACGAAATTTAACTCTACTTTAACTTCTGTAAATATTTACTGCTGCAGAATCTCAATATATCAGTCGATTACTATGGTAACGTGAAACTCAGCATCCAGGGACTGCCTATAGCATCTGAAAACCACGTTGAAGGTACACTTTGTTATATTCTTCTATTCTTTCATTTCAGAACAAACTTTTTTGAGATCAACCCTGTATGGTAATGTCCTCTTGGGCAGTGTGATAAATTTCTATTTTCTGATTAAATCAAGCAAGTAGTTCTTATAACCTTGCCGACATTTGAAGTATTATAGTGTTTGTATTGACCCCTGACATTTGCACCGAGATGAACAGCTGTTTAGTGGAAAAGCGAAGACCCGAAGTCGAGGGTTCGAATCCGGATAGTCCCGAATGATACCGTAACTTTCATCACCAATTTCTTTCAGCACGAGAACCTGTCAAAATGTAGGCATTCGGTGTATTTAATACAAGTTTTACTATTACATTCAATAAAATAAATAGGTTAAGGCATATGTACCTCATACTGTGAAAAGTCGAAGAGTCCCGGGATCGATCCCCACCATTACCATGTTGGTAGTGTCCTTAGGCAAGACACAAACAATTTCTCTTCGAGGTTGATTCCATCTGGAATAGCTCTCGAGAGCGATTAATGTAAATTGTCAGAACTAGTTGCGCAATCAAGGAAAAATAGATTCGTAAATAAATACAGCAAAAAAAAAAAAAAACAGGTTCTAATATGGCCGCGTTATTCACGAGGACAGTCAAACTAAAACCAAAATATGAAACTTACAACAGTTGATTTCAAATCTATGTTTTTACCTGTTTGGCTAATTTATTATTTTTGATTTGTAGAACAGTTATTTGGCTTCCGGCATCAGCAAACAACTAAAATGTTTTCTGCAAAGAACTGTACACGTAAAATAACCCATGTTTTACCTTAATATTTCAGATTCACCCGCAACTTCGTTTCCTGCCATCAGTCAAACTCCTGGTAAAGTTTAGAATTTACAACTACCGTTATCTCGAACTAACATGTCGTTGTATCAGTCGAAATTCTTTCAAGTCGTTTTTTTTTTTTCAAAAGGTTCCATTAATTTCGACGAGAGGTTTTCGTCTTACTTCATAAAATGGAAGAAGACATGTATAAATGATTACGTATGAGTTTATGTAAAAGTGCAATGTTCATGCATGAATGGGTACCAGTAATGTAAATTGCCCATACTTTTCCTCATTAGTAAACGATAATAACAGGTTGAAAGAACGTTTTCTGCATTCAAGCGAAATAAATAAATATGAAATGAACTAATCATGTATTAAGGCAATGCCACTGTCAATAATCAACTGTTCAGCCTCGAATTTATTGTATCAGTTTCTTTGGTGTTCGGTTGTTAAAATGTTTTATTCAGTGTTTTCCCTTATTTCATCAAATTCAATGTAAAATACGAATTACTGTGTACATGTATGTATTTCTAAAATGTAAACAGTTTTACATACTTTAATTTTATGTCATCATTGCAAATCATATTACAATATATCGTAATGTATCAAATCATAATATGTTTCCATATCTATTTTATTCTATTCTATTCTATTTTGTTTTGTTCTATTCTATTCTATTCTATTCCTTTTCTATTCTATTTCATTTTGATATATCCTATTCATTTTTCTATTCTATTATATTCTATTCTGTTCTGTTCTATTCTTTTCTATTCTATTCTATTCTATTCTATTCTATTCTATTCTATTCTATCCTATTCTCGGACCTATCATGGCGATTCTCCAATCTTACTTTTAGAGTCTATTCTTGTCTGTTGTTTTCTAGTCTTTAGCGATTCAGTCTAGTCTACGCTAATATCACTCTGTCTATGCTATGTACGAAGTAGTCTCTTATCTTATTCCATAATTCAATTTGTTGAACCCGTTCAATGTTCTTTTATATTCTATTCTTCTTTTTCCTATCCTGAACTATTCTATCCTGACCTATCCTGTCGTATCCTATCCTGACCTATCCTATCCTAGCATATCCTGTATGTTTGCTACATCATTCACTGCGGACTACTGTAACATTTAGAAAGAAGTTCAGCTGCAAAATTCGAACATATGATTTGATAAAGTTCATTGTATACACATATCTTACGATTTCTGCCAGTGTAACAGAAGTAAAAATATGTTGTAAAACTTTTACAGATCTAAATGTCAATGTACAGATATTTAAAGTCCCTGACGCACGTAATGCCAAACTTGGTGTTTTAATCGGATTACATTAAAACGCAATTCGTGTAATACGATCATCGCTTAATATCGTATATGCTTACAAATTAATTAATCTTAAATGCTTATGCGAAATTAAATAACAAAAACACAAAAATCAAAAGTAAAACACACGTAAAAATTAACAATATGTAGGGTTAGGGATTTTAAATTGTCGGGTAAAGGAATGGGCTCCTCAGAGAGTTCTAGGATATTAAATTTCATGAGAAAACACGGACGGTCATACAGGTAAGTTGATAAACATGTCATATTTAGCTTCCATGTGCACAAAGTGCCCATGGAGGAAAAAAGGATTGATAGATGTCTGCCATTCTTCCGGAGTCCGCCTGTGTTTATTCCACAGTATCCACATTGCTGAAACTGAGTCATCTGATGGCTATCGGATTTCGGTTAGTTTGAACTATGAGCTAAATAGGACAGTTATGTCCAAGGTTATTGCCCATGGAATGATAAAAAGTGCTGTTTACATCCTTGACGCTACAGTTTAAGAGCAGTTATAACTCATCCCAGATAAAATGTGTATGGACATAATATTTAGGCTCTAAAATTAACATTTTCATTTCTTGAACTATCCTGGTCTTATGGACTACATGTATATCTTTGTCCAAAGTTGTGACCCACTGATTCAATCATACCATATTGTATGTTTCACTTCTTGAATTTTTGCTAGTACAAATGTATTGTACAAATATTCTTCTGTCGTTACATACAAAAGTATCATTCAGTTTCGAATTCATAGGACCTTTCGAGTTTTATTAATATGAACAATTCCCCATAGAATTTTAAAGGGACAGTAAATTCCTTTTATTCGTCTTAGACTAACATACGAATGAAGGTGCTTATAAGGCAATTTCACAGGGGTGGCCTTGTTCGCGAAGCTGTGATCAACGATACTTATAAATTATTGGCTAAGCAAAAATAAGACCCTTATTTGATTTTCTTCTTATATCAAGCTTAAAAGACAACCAAGCCAGCAAAGCAACACTCTTGACTGCGAGGTCCTCTAGGCCGTAATTTTAGACTAAGGCCGATTGTTTAGTTCTATTATTATTTACTTTCTATTACACACGTCAATCTGCATATTCATCCTTCCGTTCTAAGATAAATTCTAAAATACATTTTATTTTTTTCGTTTGTTGACATTTGCAGTGCACCCCGGAGCAGTTTCGTTCACTTCTTTCTACATTATTCAGGCGCTGCCAGACGCGGACGTCGCCGGAAGAGATGTCGGAATTGTGCCAAACTTCTCCACGACGAAGACGAGGAGGAGTTCTGTGATGAAGCATGCCAAGATATGTTCTTTGAACGCAATAAAAAGGGAGATTTTGTCAGTAAGTAATTCAAAAATACAGTGTAGGAGGGATAGTCAAAACCTTGTAAACGCTTACTTTTCCCTTTAGGTTTTGTTATGGCGAAACAAATACCTTAGAAACACATCTCCTAACACGTCACTTCTCTCTGCCATAGTTTTTACAAACACTGATGAAATATCGTATTCTAATTGATACATGTATAACGCTATCATGAGAATACATAAAAATATAATCAAATCAGCTTACAGTGTTTATTAGTCAAAAGACTAGCAGAGACATAGAAAATATGTAAATTCTATATATCTGGTTGTAGTTTGAATTTATCCTTCACATAGTTGTTGGCGATCGAACATTGTGAAGATACCAGTAACTAATTTTACATTGATCTACTCTCAATCTTATATATAAACAGTCGTTGATAAAAATATTCGAGATAAAACAAATGAAAATAACTTCGATTTTCGCCTTTGTGAAATTTAAGTCCTAAATTTGTCTCGGTCGAAATAAGCCCTATGTGAGTATTCTCCCTTACTTTCCATACATAGCGACTGCTGTCCAACACTTCAGCTCTATGCGAGTACTTTCTCGTACTTCAAACTTGTTTGAATGCTTTTCCACACCTCGGTCCTATTTTATTACTGACCCCCTTACTTCAAACTTGTTTGCCTCTTTTCCCATGCCCCCATGGGATGCTGAAAAACCAGGGCTGGACTCGTGGGTTGGGCTGGACTCGTGGGCTGGACCCAAGGCCATGGACTCATATTCTCAAGGCCATGAATTCCCAGACAAAAGGGTCATAACCTCGTGGTCACAAGGTTAAAGAGGCATTATTTTTACATGTTGAGGCTGGAATGACATTTCATTAGCAGGCAGTAATGACTGTAAGTGTTATCTGCATCGTTTACTCAATGGAGTCATTATAACGATCTAATTCAACATGTGCTATTAGTCAGCAATAGGTACACTTTGTGTTGATAAACATATTGTTGGGGTTTTTTTTCATTGGGTATACAATTAAATACTTATTAAGTTTTAAAACATAGACTCTTCAAAAAGAACTTGCCATTTGACAAAAAACAAACCAATCCCAAAATGCTGACTCCAGTGTACTAGTACCCCCTTTCAAACTTCCTTTGCGGAGTGGGTGTGGGGGTATAATAAGTTTGGTCTTGTAAACATTGAAATACGTTCATGGACTTTTAGATTGCATTTCTCCCTATTCAGTGAATTTAATTTAACCATGACAGTGGTTTGAACCGGCTGTTCAAGATAAGAAAAAACAATATCATATTCACTTTTGAAATGTAAGGTCGTTAAACCGATGATTAAATTAAGTTAACTATCTTAAATAATTATTTAAAAACACAAACGTATCCTATCTGATGTAGCTGCAAAGTAATGCGTATGTGTACACTTTACATACAAACTTACGCGCCTTAACGTACCAACCTACCTACCAAAGTTACCGTTATATACCATTTTAATAATAATGTTTTAAAACTATGTCTACAATATTAGCAGTAGACAAGCATCACATATTTAATCTAAAAGTGTATTGTTTCAAAATCTGTAAACATTGACCCTTCTCGAACCCTGTTGTAAGGCTTGTTTATACATTGCCAAGTTATGCCATCCCTTAATAGCCATTATCATCAATTAGTGAGAGGTTATTCCAGAACAAGGTGGTGTCTTTGAAACTCTGACCTAAATTCCAGGGAGTCCATAAACCTTGGGTCCAGCTGGACCCAGTCCACGAGCCCAGTCCACGAGCCCAGCCCTGGCTTTTCAGCATGCCTTTTCCCATACCTCGGGCGTATTTGATTACAATGTACTCCCTGTTTGATTGCTTTTTAACACTGCACAACTATGTGACTACATGTACACTCTCTTACTTCAGCCCTGGTTGACTGCTCTCCCTTACATCAACCCCGTTTGACTTTTTCACCACACGACAGCCTTATTAAATTATCTCCCCTACTTCAACATTGTGTTTTACCACACTTAATTCGATCAAACCTGTGAGAACTTGTTTAATTACTGTTTCACAACTTGAATGTGATCAAAGCACAAGAGGTGGCGCAGTGATCGACTGGTTAAAGCTCTGGACTTCCGGTCCCTGATTCTATTCGCTGCCATGGAACTAGAAATTACAGAAACACTTCTCAGTGTTTGTTGCTATCCATCTATAGATGAACTTGTTAGAAACACAGAGGTATCATTGAGTTTATCGGTGCTATACACCGGGCTGTTAAAGAACAAAGGGGTCTATTCATAAAAAGAGCTAGGGTCTGGTACACGAATTCTCTTTTTTTCTGCATCTGTCTTAAGGACCGTAATTGAAATAAAACTTGCTTTCCTTGGTACTAGTAATAAAGGCATTAAATGCAGTGTTTTGTGTTCGAAAAAAATGACCAATGTTATAACTAAAATTTCAGATATATTTCAACAGAAAGAAATAGGTAAGTGTGATACAATATATTTTGATTTATACACACAATGGTGCACAAAATTCATTCACTATTGTAAGAAGCGGAACTAACGAAGTAGTAATTAATTAACATTTAGAAAAAACATTTCTGTTGTTTTAGATCGTAGCTTAGTGTCTTTGTATAGTTTTAAAGTGGTGCACATTCAAAATGTCACAACATTATCTTTATCGTTTTTTTTTTTAAATTTATATGGAACACCGGTGATGTCCTCGGTTTCAGTCTGTGTCACATTGTGCATTCTTCATTATTCATTAATTTGTTCTCTCTCTTGCACTCACATTATCTTATTTAGTTACGCTTTATATTTCTATAGATTTTAAAAAAAATTCTATCTTGCAAGTGTTTTTTCTATTTCTGTTTGTCTTACTAATATTTTTATCATACTTTAACCTACTGAAGCCGAACGCCGGCGGATACGGAAGTGGTTGACTGATGCACAAGACCAGTACACGAAACAAATTGGGGACGGACACCCAGGTAAAAATTCCGCATATGAACCTCTTCTACACTCGGAAAATAATATATGTCTGGGTGTGAAAGAATTTAAAACCTGGTTCGATGTACATATACACTTTACTTTTTAAAAAATAATGCAAGGCTGGATGCTAGGTATAAGATAATCTTATTGGGCATTAACATGTTCGGTGAAGGGATATTACTGGTGACGAGATATGTTTAATATGGTATATTACTGGTGCAAAAATGATATGTGTTATAACTGGTGGAAAGCTATACATATTTCTGTAATACATGTAATACTGAATGTATTAAACACGCAAAATGTGATTCTCACAGATGGTGCAGATATAACGAGTGGACCGGCTGCTCTTAACCCACTTCCGGTTACAAGAACGCCAATACCGCCCATTCCAATATCTCATAACCCAGAGTCTTTTAAACGCCCAAAAGGTACATAAGTGGTGTAGTATTTTTCACTGACACAAATTTGTAATACTAATGTTCACTAACACTGCCGAAAGGTTTCTGTGCACGTGAGTGTTGAACGCTAACAGAGACTTTCTGTGTTTTTGCGGTGCTTTTATTTTATAATAGCTTGCACTGTTTAGCAAAGGTAAATTAAAGGATTTTTTATTTTTATTCAAGATATTCATTATAGCTCAAGAGGTTAAAAAACTAAACTTAAAGATTACCGATGTGGAGCAAGGAACAGTTTTTAATAAAAAAAGAAAACTCATTATGCATGTGAATAAAACAGATTTTCTAAAAATGAAAACGCGTTTCTACGCATGTGCGGTTGAAGTCATAACAAAAATAACATAGTCATCAGTCAAACATTGTTACTGGTAAACTGTACTATAAAGCTATCACGTACCACTCCACTTTTTAAAATGGTGGAAGAATTCAATTTTAGATTAGTGGCGTAGCTAATTGAAAGCAATGTAATCAGTTGAAGTGTAGTTGTGCAATGTAGGAGTAAGACTTTGTTTTATTCTAAGATTCTGCACAAATCCATTATAAATAGAACTGTTTTACAATGTAAATGCAAGAGCACATCGTCATATACTTCGGCACGTGGTGTGATGCCAGTATTCTTGGTCATAAATCACGGTCTGGTAACCCACCAGCGGTCAAGTCTATCCGTGTTCAGGCATTGATCGTATGGTAAAGAATCACATTAGCCAAGAGCGCATTCATGGAACACAGAACATTTTGTCGATCTATTCCTTTTATTAATGAGAGTTTTAACACCATTTTTCTACTTTTATAAGCAAAGATGCTTAAAAAAATCTTCTAACTCTCGGTTAAACATGACTAAAAGCTGTTTTGATTTACATTTAAAGTTTATCACAGAACATAGCGTAGTAAAGGTTTGATTAATTAATATAGCATGAATACATACATGTATAAACATCATGAGTACATAATATTTTAGCTAGTCTCGGAATTCATAGCATGTACCAGCATTACATATTCACAACTTTATTTTCTTATTTGATCAGAATTCTTGTCTAAAGACTATATTTTATACACTTTTGATTAATAGTAATTACGTTTATGGAGTTAAGGCATTCAGGAATAGCCGCACCTTCAGTACTTTGAACGCAGTGCTTCTTTTTCAGAATCAGCCAGAAGTTTGGGTCCTGGCTTACCATTCCGTCGTATTCAACATGTTCCAGAGTCTACATTTCGCCTGCAAAGAGGTATTTAAACCCTTCTATGTAACTATAATTGTGAACCCAGTTTATGACTCGCATAAGTACTTGCCACTGATAAGCCGGGCGCATAGTGCTATTATACAACCGGGTCGTACTGATTATAGCCTCTTTAGAAGATGGTGGACCCAATAAGCACAATTACAAACAAAAACTATTATACAATGTACATGCATGAAAGTTTCAAAAATTGACAAGAAATTTATGCATTCAACTTTTATGTTTCATTTAACCATCCCATACTGTTATTGTTTTTAACTTAGATGAAGTTGTTACCGGTGGTCCAGTCACATTAAATCCCATACCATTGCGGAAGGGCCCACCCCGACCAAAGAGAGTACGAAATCTTGAGATGGATGAAGGTGATACTCTTCTTTCATTTAATAATATATCATCCGACATAAAAAGTTGCACCTGACATTATAGGGTAACATGCAACCGTTTTATAATTTTGATATTTGCGACTGTTCATACGGATTTTAATGGTCGCGATGTATAGATGTAACCAAGTAACCGAGTAACAAATTTGTACAAATTAAGTGCAATTTGAATGATTTACTTTGAGAACGAGGCTATATACCTATGAACTTAAGCTTACGTTTGAAAATTATTTGCAAGCGGTGAAATGTACTCGTTCTGGTCAAAAGTTGGACCAGTTTATTCTTTTTTAGCCACATACAGCGCTCTTAATATCAAAAATCTCAAAGCAAAATTATTTAAGGTCAGGGAATTGGTCTCCATGCTACGGTGATCGGTAAAGGTAAGGCAAGACACTACACTATGTGATAGAACTATGTTGCGACATAATGATTTTGCCTTTATATTGAACATTTCATTTTTTTATTCTTTATTTATTTCTCTTTTTCAGATAAAAGACACTTGATGATTGACTTAAAGTGGATTCCAAAATTTAATTTATAATCTTAAGCCTGTAAAATTGTCACAATTCTTTACGTTTCTTCAACATGCCATCCATGTTATTCAACACAAACGTTCTATGCTATGTTCAAGCGCTTACTTTTTACCCGATGCTTATCTAGTAGCAATTCAAGATAATTGACTTTCTAAGCATGATTAGACAAAAGTAATACAAACATTTTGACGTTTATTACTCCTTTTATACATTAAATTTTTATTATATTGTTTTGTGTATATATGCCATTTCACTCATATGTATAAAACAGCCATTATGTAACTTGTTTTTTCATAGATGCATTTTTATCTGTTTATTATCTTCTGTTACAATGATGCCAATAAAACCCTAATTTTTCAATCAGTAAAACATGAATTCATTGTCATTTACCTTGTTATCAGGCACCCTAATCATTATAGTCAACTCAACTCAACTCAACTCAACTCAACTCAACTCAACACTATAAATATGTTTGCGTGCCCGACTCGGTGTCATCGTCAAAATTTGAATCAATGTAATATTAAAACATGTACTGTAATGAATACTTAACAAATATATTCCTAACATGCTTTTTATACGTAATTTTAATGATTTTCAAAATTATCTTCTCGCTTGTTTTTCATATTTTTTTTTATGTACAGAAACTGAGTTGAGCATGAAAAAAGTATTATAATCATGGGGCCAGGTCTCATGAGTTGTTATACATGTACCATACTCTGCTAGCCTGGATTTGGCCATCTTTCAGTTCGGACATCACCAGCAATTGTCCAAAGTATATTCAGTAAGACAATTTGCAACTGAACTACGTATTATTAACTGTTTTGTAATTTTGATATTTGCGACTGTAACTGACGTAACCAATCAGAATCAACGTTACAATAGAAACGCACTAATCAGAATGTATTTAAGCTAATCACATTCTACTCTGATCGAAACAAAGGATATTTATTAAGGGTTAACTAAAAATACAATTGAAAGCTTTAAGACCTTGTATGCAAAGGTATTTGCTAACATGAGCATTAATCATTGCAATTGTATAAATGTATTTACTAGATATACTATATGTTGCTTATGAACTCATAAGCACAGGACCAACACACTTACGAATCCAAACAAGATTCAAAAATGACTTCTGAACACGTGTATGAATGATCACAGTTTGACTTCAACTGGCTAATACAAATATCCTGGTGCAGATGAATCTTGTATTTCCCATTGCGAAATGGGTATGTTAACAATCATTCCCTAATACAAGCTGTTCCCAAAGGGTATTCAATCAAAGAAAAAGAAACCATCACATGAAAGCAGATATTAATTTAGGAAGAATGTACAACATATATTGTACTGTAGCTTCTTCTTATCGTCAAAGTCAATTACTTGATAATTTGGTGAAGCACACCTTCGGAAGCGGTTGCTAATTATAGTAAAAGAAGCATACTGTATAATAATGCTGTCTCATGTACTACGCACTTTCAATGTAATTTTGTTAGCTTATAAACAAACAAACGGTTATAATTTCTATGAGAAATAGAACACACATGAAGATTCCTTTAAATTGTTTTGAAGAGCAAACTTGACGTTGTTTCAATGTTTCATCATGCAAACTATGTTTGTATAACACTTTTACATAAAACAAGAGTTTGAGGATGAGCCAAGGACATAACCTGAGACAATCTACTCATAGAAGACGAGCTACAAACAAGATAAACGTAGATACTCGTACAATGCAATTGCTAACGTTATTAAACATGGGCGTTTACTCGGGACATAATCAAAGTATAGCCAAAAATGGAAGTGTTTAGGGAATTGTATGGCTCGAAAACGTAGAACACCTGTCATTTTCTTGTAAGTTTACATACCAAAATATTGTTTTAAGGTTGTTCCTGTGGCGTCTTTACCTTTGTAACAACCACTTAACCAAGGCACTTACGAAATATTTCGTTTGAAGAGGAGTTCTTGTTTTCGCACAAATAACATATGGCTATTTTTTGTTTTCAGACAACATATTTATGAATCTTTATATACCTGCTATATAACAAGTGTCACATCTTGAGCAAACGATACTGTCATAACTTATTTAGAATAAGTACGTCTGTGAAAGAAGAAACAAGGATTTATATTGCAAGCCTTGTTTGTATGAAATCAGGTACAGTCCACCCCATCATAGGAGACTGTCCAACTATCAACTGAAAGCAGACACTCTTTCCTGTTCTTAAAATTAAACATGGAATCTAATCTGCGGTCGGTTTCATAGCTTAGAGAAAAGTCAAATGAACTTCTGCGTGCATTAGGTAAGACAACTATGATGTTCATATATCGCTTTTCATATGTTCATAGAATCTTTTTCATATAGCTTCAAAAATACGTTAGTAGGTCAAGTTAAGAAAAGATCATAGATTTAGTTGAAATCAGCATGCAAAACTTTCAATATACATGTTGTTCAAACTACATTGCCCAAGGTCAGTAAGTGACCAGATTTGAATAATTATATATCTCAACGTATAATCAAATGAGCCCCGGAGCAGGGTCGATTTTGACCAGGGGTAATAATTTCAAACATTTTGGAAGAGAACCATGAGGCAATGTAATTTACCTAAAATCAAAGCTATAAGCTTTGTGTGTTGAGACAAGGAATTTATAGATATATGTAAAACCAGATAAACCCGTGGCGGAGTCAATTCTGGCCTAGGTGATTTGAACACTTTTGGTAGAGGTCAACAAGACCATGGTATTTGTCAAATATCTATGCACTGGGCCTTTTGGTTTTGCAGAAAAAGAATTTTAAATGTTTCCCTATACAGCTCTATGTAAAATCGTATGACCCCGGGACAGAGTCATGATTTGAACAGTCTTGGCAGAACAAGACGATATTACTTTTCAAATATATATCCCTATATAACTATATCTAAAATCGAGTGACCCTGAAGCGGGGTCAAATTTGACATAGGTGTAAAAGTCAACAAGACGATGGCACTTTTCAAAAATGTTAACTCTGGGCCTTTTGTATTTTCTGGAAAGATTTCCCCATGTAAAATCGAGTGACCCCAGGGCGGGGTCGATTTTGACCCGGGGAACATGATTTAAACAATTTTGCTATTGGTCCACTAGGCAATGCTACATACCAAATGTCTGAGCTCTCCCTGGGCCTTGTGGTTTCAGGGAAGAATATTTCTTAATCTTTTCCTATGGAAACCTTTGTAACATCAAGTGACTCCCAGGGCGGGTTCAATTGTGATCCTTAGTCATGAATTGAACAGTCTTAGTAAATGCTACATATCAAATATCTATGCTCTATGCCTTTTTAAACGATTTTGCTATTCCTATTTCTTGCGTGCATGTTGCTCAGTCAACCGCGACCTTATGAACAAATTTTAAAGAGCTTAATGCTAGAAGGCTTCTGGCCATGTTTAATGAGGTCTATTATGAGAAGAAGTCATTTGGAGCAATTGTGGACGACGGACATTCATCGATCCTAAAAGCTCACCCTGAGTTACTGGAACGGCGTGCAATCTTACTTATCGATAATCGTTTTTCCGAAAAAATTACAATTGCAATGCATGGTTTTAAAAGAAAAGATTTTGAAAAGAAGGGAAAGCAGTCTAGTATGCCTCCGTCACCTATCTTGATTTTGAACAATACAAGATCGACGAAATATCAAATGGCAAATCCCGAAATAAATTCCAGCTCTATCTTAGAGTAGTAAAATGAGGAGAGAGGGCACTGAACATTCTACCAATAATGTCTTTAAGAAACAAGACAGAGAGCCTCAGGCCAGATTGGCCCATAATTATACTGCTCATAAATACAACAATGCAACAATAGACACACACAACCACCACTCTCTAGAAAAGAAGTTGATGCCAGACCACAACCTGAAAATCAAGAACAGAAGAGTCATAGTTTCTACATCTGAATGTGTCCTTCCCTTCACATTTATTTAGCGTCTGTGGAATAGTTTACACACGTGTTGTTGTTAGTCATGCTAAAGTTAGCATAGAAACATCCCCTGTCTTTCTTTAATAACACCACATTCAAACGTTTGTGTTTACTTTGCATTTATGTCACCATAAACTAAACAGAGGACTTTAGTAAATAAGTTAGGTATAATAATTCTAAGATATCAAATGGGAATATTATCCGAACATGGACCGAATCATTCTAAAGCAATTACTAGTAACATATTCGTACCTGTTGAAAATGGATCTTGTTTGCACTGAATTAAAACAATGTATTTATGAGGAACATAGACTCTTGGTCGAAGTGTTTACATTACGATATCATGTGAAACTAGAGTAGGTAATCTAAGTCTTTTAATAATATGGTCTTCCAACAAATTAAAGTCACGCTGAAACTGTTGCATTTCAAGTATCTCTTAATAAAAGTGATTGATAATGTATTGAGACCATCTTTTATTATATACCTATAAATATTCTGCCAAAAATTCAACCATTAAATACGGCCTGACAGAAAAAAAATCCGTATTGTATGTACGTACAATACAAAAAGCGCGGCATAATTTGTAAGAATGCATTCAATTGGCCCTAAAATGCACATGACGTTAATAACGTCGCTTTTGACTGGGTCGTTGCTATTTGTTTATACGATGACGTCAATAAAACGACGTCTAAATAAAACGCGCTAAAAAGGGGTTTTCTTCAATGTTATGCTTAGCATGTCATTTTAATGCAGTTTATTTACGCAGACAAGTGTCAAAAGGTATATAATAAAGGGGTTATTTGTATAGTAATGTGATCCATAAGCCGGATTGGCTCTCGTCGAGGTCGGATCAAACGAGTGCGTAGCACGACTCGAGCAAATCCGGCATGCTGGATCACGTTACTATACTAATAACCCTATTTTATCCACATTCTGAACACTTTCAAGAACCAAACTAAAGTTTGATAGCCGACGTGTTTAAAAATGACTTCATACGAAGGCGGCTGTGCGGCAGCACTACTTGTTTGTTGCGCTGTGGAAAAAGCCAAGCGATGTTCCGATTGCCAGGGTTAGTTCTAGCTTGTGAAGCGTAAACGCGGCTATTTATCTCAGGTTTTGCTAAATACGACTATGATATTTTAAATAACCCAATTACAAAACCTTATTAACATTTTCATTGGATTTAGTTCCCTTTGCATGTCTATCTGTATTTCTACAAAAAAAAATCTACTTGCACGTATGTCAAATGCAATAATGCTTCCTGGAATACGAGTAGACATTAAATGATATATTATATACCTGTGTAATTTACTATGTTACAACAGGTGACCTACATGTGCAATGAAAGGAAAGAAAGTACTATAAAAGCGCGCTAAACGATTAATCATTGAGCTTTAATTTATTTTTAGAGACATCAAAATGCTCAGTCAAGCAAACATGCTACCCCGAAGCGGAATCGAAAGTACGCGTCGTCAAGAAACTAGAAACAGAGACTTTAAAGAAGGTAGTTTTAATTTGCCAGTACCTGATTCGCCGAACACAATTTAATATAGCAGAGTTAAAAGTGTTATCAAATTTTGCATTTTATTTCTTCATTTGAAAGGTTAACATTGTGAAGGAATATGCGTTTTTATCTGGTATTTATGAAGTTGATTTTTAAGATGGTCTCGACAGTTCTAAACTTTTAAACATACGTTTCTATGCTTAAAACCTTTTAATTTACATTTGTTTATCAGTTAGCATATCGTTTGTTATACAGATAAACGATAATCATGTAAGCGAATAATGTTCATTTTAAAATCAAGTGGGTAATTTTGTAGATTTCCAGTTTGCCTATATATAATCACAATTGTCAAACAGTAAGTAGAATTAAGTTTATAAGGTAGTAAGCTCGGTATAATATCATTGCAGGACTTAGATAGCATGTAACATAATGGATAGGTATAGGCATCATCGTCTGAAAAGTGAAAGTTCAACTGAAACAAATACTTCAAATGATGGAATATGCGACAAAAGTCGGCAGTTTCAGTCAAGTGATGACTATAAAACTTATACTTTCAATACGTCTCCAACCAACTTAGGACATCAGGCAGGATATCAAGAAAACACCTGTTTACAAGTACAGACTGCCCCTTATAGGGAACTTGAACAAATATTTGACGAACCAAAAGCACAGCTCGAAGAGCGAGCGGAGCGGCTTAAACATGAAACAGATGATATTACAAGACAACTCTCTAATAACAACTGGCCTCATACGAAAAATGAAGAGATCCTATCATCTAACCCACAACATATGTTTGATGGTACGCAAACAGTGAAACGGGATTCTACTTCTCTGTATATACCAGAACCTTCTACTGATTTCAGTGATTATTTTACAGACCCACCGAATGAAGTACATTCGCATAATAAAGTGAAATTATCAAAATGTCGATGTTGTTTTAATTTTCATGATAAGCATTCAAAGAAAACACATCATGAGCACAGAAAAGGACAACGGCAAGGAGCGATTCATGAAAATTGTAAACCATTTTCTGCACCGGTGTTAAAAACGCACCAAAATGACACAGATCGACACATTTCTTGTGAATGCTACAAAGAGTCAGACAAAGGGGTAGTCATTCCTGTATGTAATGAAGGGAGCGACACAGGTAATGTCGACCCCAATCTCTTCTGTAAAACTAGAACAGAATCAAATAACAATCAAAGTAGTATGTGTGACAAGAAAAAAGAAGCACTTGATGGAAGGCAAAAAGTAAGAGATGAAATAATACATGACTATCAACTTCAAGAGATGATCTGTCATAAAGCTATTAAACAAAAACTGGATGAAGATTATGCGGAAATTCAGAAACTGCGTAGAAATTACAGTAGTTTGAGGAAACTGTTTTTGGCACTGGCAATATTAAACATTATACTTATACTATGCGTTGTGTCCGTCATGCCAGTGATACTTGTAACCTTTAAACTGGCCAATGAACAAGACGGAGATGTTGGTCGATTACCATCTGAAGAATTATCGTCTGAGGCCGGCAAAGAAATTGTTAAAGATTACGTTTTATGTGTGAAGTGTGACAGAATTAAAGAATCCTCGTGGGCCGATATGTTTACACGAAAAGAACATAAAAGATGTTGCATAGAAGACGTTGCCTCACTTGTTGAAAGAATCATGGAAAGGATAAAATACGGTAAGTTTGATTTAATATACCCTCGTGTTCTTTTCAAAAAACATACAAGTAAATGGCCTTTGATATTTAAGTCTGTGTTTCGATTTGTACATCTGTGTTTTACTTTGATATATATATATAATTACACCTTGATTTCGTTTTCATTTTTTTAATTACATCAGACAATCAAAGACGGAATGACGGTGACTTCAAACCATCATTCAACGGCTCAAAAGAAGTAGCCCCATGGGGAAGTCAATTTGAGAAAAATTCCAAACTTATAAACAAACTGCTGTCACGAAAACGTTCGGCTCTTCATTTGTCCGGAAAACGTGAGTTTAATTTGTGATTCTGTTTATAATTGATATTATCTATCTGTTTATTACCCTTCTAGGCAATTTCCTGACGTTTGATTGGCCAATAATCCATAAATGGAAATTGATATTAACGGGAAGCCGGTGATATAGACTTGGTATTCCCCGTCATTGTACCCATCTCTTATTTAGGGTACGCAATACCAGCTCTGGTTTACGCATATCTACAGAGCCTCGATTGAGTTATTGAAGTTTTGTATTGAAATAAGAAAGAGGAAACCTTTTTAGGAATGTAAATAAAATGATTTATTCAGATTTCAAGTACAAACCTACATTCGTAGGAAAGGTGTTTTTCGAAACAAGATGTCGTACGGCAAGCTCAATAACCTGTACTATTCATGATGTTTCATGTGACGTCACGAAGTGACATTGGGGTATCATAAGGGCTTTTGAAGGGCTGCTTAAGTTCAGCAATTAAATGAATTTAAAATACACCGAATCCTTCAAACTTTAAGAAAGAGAAAGGTAATAAAGTGTGACTTGTTCTTTATATGGTACACGGATATGGTACCACTTATATACCACTTCAAAAAGACTTAATAACATATTATACAAGTGATGATGATTTCTTTATTCAAAATACATCTCTTGGCATGTCAAAAACCGGTCTTGGATAAAAAACGCATATTCTCCTATATAAAGAACATACAATACAAAATTTCGTAAAGTATGCTATTGCTTTTGGTTATAACTTTTAAATAGTTCAGAAGGTTTTTAAAGAATATGAATAAAATGTTAAGAGTATGAAGCTATTTAATACTGCTTGAATTATGATCTACATTTGTATTATATATTCATCTAAAATTAAATAAGCGTCCTTAGTTTATAACTCTTCATTACTACTCTCAGTCGTTAAAATGTAAGAAGTAAATTGTTGATTTCTTTAACTCAGTTTTCGATCACCGACTAGAATGGCAACAGGGCTTAAATACTGGGCAACACCTTAGACGTCATGGAAACGATATGATAAAAGTAGAAAATGGCGGCGTTTATTATGTGTACAGCTGTATTCATTTCGAGGCTGGTCTCTGTAATTCAAAGCAGTAAGTATTAAAATTGTGTGCTCTGGCTAAGACGTAGTAATCATCTCTATACATTTTAGTATATTTTTCTATCGTTTTAGATTGCATTTGATGTCCGTTTGATTACACTTTTAATCATCGCAATTTTATGGAAAAGATGCTGTCAAACAAGTCTCGAACTGTAACACATTTCTTTAGTATTAATTATTTCTAGTATTTTATGGGGGGTTTTAAATACAGTAGGCGCAGACGATAATATTATGAAATATACGATTCATCCACGTTTCGTTACTGGCAGCCAGTCTTGAGTTTCCATTAAGTGTTTAATTAAGTGACCCAATATGATGAGGATAGCTTAACATCTACGTTGTGAGATGTACATATATAAATACCTTACTGTTAGTAAAACAATGGTATTTAATTTATTACCAGTGTGCTTGGATATCAGATTTTAATGCAGCATGGAAAAAGGGAGTTGACAGTTGCCTCTGCTCAACACTCGTGTGTAAATGGTACGAACACCGAGCAAGATCTATCGTTACAACAAGTGGTAGACGTTCCTGTTGACAGGACAAGCGGCATTTTATTATATATCAGAATTGCCTCCAACCATGACTTGATCTCCAAAAAACATCATCACACTTTCGGATTGTTTGAGATATAGTCATTTTCTTCGGATACGGCTTCAGTTTTTCTTTTTATCATAGCACAAACATCCTTTTTATTAACTCGAAAAGTGCAAGCTCATAAGTCATTTATTACTTGATCTCATCTTGTTGAACACTTGTTTTTGTTATTTAGATTTATTGTTATATGGTCAACGCATATTCCAGAACTGCAAATGTTTATCGGTGACCCTGGGTTTTCTCCACAGGTTAAACTACAAAGACTCCTGATAGGCACAGGTTGAAGAGATCGATGCAGATTCAAGGGAATCCGAGTATTACACTCTAGGTCTTTACGAACAGACCCCTTTTTAGGTACCGATACACGCTGGACTACCTCTGGGTTTCTAGCCAGTTTATCTCTAGATTGTTGAATAACACTGAAAAGCGTCTTTGGTATATATATTCTGCAGATGAATTACATTGTCATGTATTGCAACAATTTCGTAGTAAAGTTCATACCTACGATTGCATTGAAAGAACCTAGGACCAAATTTAGTAGGAATATTGTATCTTTTACAGTTTTGCTGAAACATGTGCTACCTGTTTTGTTATATATTGTATCATAAAAATAAAATATACAACGAATCTAAGCCATTTCGTGTCCATTTTCTTTCTCGTATTAGAGTTTGTTCTACACGTAGTAGACATATATTCTTCATACATGGTTTAAGAGAAATAGACACAATATGTATTCATGTCGAATGTGTAAACGTTTGCACATGAAGTCGAAGCAATTAAAAATACTTGCAACACTGTTCATATTTGTCGATTGTCAATCTTATTTAGGCACAACGTGATTTTGTTTAATGCTGAATCAGTGCTGTTGTTGTTGTTCACTGTTACATGTTAAGCCAGGCTGATGAGTCAGTTTATCTTGACAAACATTTACATACTATGCTTATAAAGTCTCTAATCTACTCCTAGTGCCTAAAATGACAAGATGATAAATACTAAGCACAGATATAAAAAAGTATTTAATTACAATGAGTTTTAGTCATTTATGAAAACGGAAACAGAAATACAAAAAGCATAAACAAATTATACCAGTGACTACAGGCTGATACATTGTGTAACCAGGCCATTGGTCGAGAATCCTTCTATACTTCTCTCTGATTTGGCATACAGTGTTTCCCAATGCAAAATAAGTACTTAAATAATCAATTATACCCACTTAGTCTTATTTTTTATCGAGAGGTAAAGCCGAGATCATTTTACAACAGGACAGCATTACTAGTCATCGTCCCTGAAAAGGATCAGTAGTAGAACTCTACTCTCCGTAAGATTCAGCCATCTTTTTAAGTCGGTAGCAGTGCTCGAGCCCGTGACCCTCAATCAATTAGAGATTGCTGTGATTTCAAGTCAGCAACTCTAATCATCAACCACGAAGGCTGACAACTACTTAGTCAACATTTAATACGCAACATTACAATTTCAGCAATATGATGTAATGATCTATTCAGTTAGCAATACATACGCTGCTATAGTCCAATAGAAGTACTTTCTCAATAACCAATATATATGATGCACTACGTTGTCAGTTATGCTCCACTTGTCAGTTATGCTTAATGAATACCTACAGCTTTGATAGTTCACTTATTTTACCTCATGAAAAAATGCTGTAAGGCTGGTCTATGACCTCTAAGTGTGATCTTGGCCTAAAGCAGTCGCCGTTCGGACATGAGTTCTGCATAATTTCGACAAATATTTTTGGTAAATCATAAGTGTAACATATGCGCATCTTCTTTATGACATGAACATTTGACTCAATTTTCACGATGGGCCTCCTATGGGTTTGGGAGATAAGGAGCGGAGTATTCAAGGGTGATCATTGTCTAAGCTAAGATCTATAATTTGTGCGACCGACCTCAAGTTTGACACTGTCATATGGGTTATGCACGTATCTTGATAATGTAAACATTTGACAAAACTTTCACGAAAATTGTTCATTTGTTTAATACGACATGGATCGGACACAAAAGCCAATGATCCTTTATTTTGATCTTGATCTTCAGGTTAGAATTTGAGTTTTGCATGTCGTCTTGGTATTCTATATCTTTAGGAGATATTGAGCAGACACAAAAACAATGACCACTAATTGTGAACTTGATATTGAGGTGGCGAGGTACATGTAAGAATTGCGCCTCATTTTGTTGAGATGATTTCATCAGAAACCTTCATGATGTTTAAGAGATCTGAAGCGTACAAGGAAACAAACAGACTGACCGATCAACTTTACGGTTGAGAGGTAAATTCAATTAAAATAGGAACGACATGATGTACAGAAAACCGGCACGAGCTTATACAACGAATGTGTTGAGCTCAATGCCGTCCTTATAACAGCGTCTAATCCCTCCGTACAGAAGATAGCAACTTCTTTGTTATTTATGGTCGGTTTAAATCTTTAAGTCTCTATATGTTGTATGTTTAATGCCAGAATATATCTTACTGCAGGTGCAAACTTTTAATCGTTTAGTGCGTATTTTCTAAAAATGATTTTTTGTTCTTGAAACTAAACGGTTTGTGGTATCGTTGATATTAATACAAGCAGATTTTTTTGTTGTACGTGCTTAACGATATCGCTGTATCAATATGGGTTCAGGTTTGGCAGTTGCCTGAAATAGCACTCGGGGTCCCGCTGTGACAAAACCAGTTAGTAAAATGGTCAGTGTGCGCAATTCCTCTAGCTACATGTACAAGCTCTCATTTCATAAAAGTTGATACATGTATATGCAAGTCGCAAGCACGCCGATATCAATTAAATGTAAAAAACATAGCAATTTAATTTCATATTTCATACCTGTCTCATCAATTTGAAAGAGGGTGATATTGGAGAAATATGATGGAATGTGGTAAGAAGGCCCACTGTAAAGAAGGCTTCGAAGCACCGAGCCTTAAAAATGCAAACGTTGGCGTCTTTTATATGTTGCAAAATACGCTTCTGTTTTGGTCACAGTAAGAAACAGTTTACAGTTCAATACGGTTATGAATTGAAGCAAAGGAAAACTACGTTGTATCATTATACGATAAACATATAAAATGTTGCATAATATACTTTTCTTATCAGGTCAAACAGTTTCAGAATAATACACACCTGCTTGTAAAAATCAGATGATTTAACTTTATGTACATTACACCCAAACCTTATATACATAGTTACATAAAATTGCATGAACATAACTCAATATCAGAGAAAAAATATTGTAACATACGCTTTTTTAACCACTTAAACATTATTCATAGTTATGATAAATACATTAATACAATTAATTAAGTGATATGTATAAAGTACTGCAACATTCTAGTTAAATCTGAATCACAAAATGCGCTCTCGTATGAGTTAAGTTCTACAGTGACATTCACCGGGCTATTGTAGAATTGTCTTCTTCCGGGATATCAATTAGGACAACTTAATCACAGCTGAATGAGACGTGACTATAAAAATGATAAATTTTGAAGATTTTATCTGGCGTGTTTATGGAAAGTTACAACACCTTGACGTGCTAGCCGTATTTAATATCATACAGTTTTGCATGAGTCATACACTATTTACAAACAGTGCAAAAACTGGGTATGATATTAAACACATGGAGAATACTGTCGTTTGTCAGTGTATAACCATCATAATTTACATATATAACAGTAGCAATTATCAATATCACTATTGGTGTTATCGTTTATTTTTATTATGGTTGGTGATGTTACATAGTCCCTGTTAATATCCTGCCAAACAGTTTCAAAGCATAGAAAAATAGTCATAATCATTCCTGCTAAATGATAGTGAAAAGCGGAATTTAACACCATTTCAACATAAAACGTACTCTCATTTCATTAATTTCTTTGCATGGTTAATGACAGTATCTGCTTGAGCAATGAGCACGACGATGGCTTTTATATGATACTTTTATGTTCTGCTTAACTCACTCGTACCATATACCAATATTAATGTTCTTCCGCACTGTTCTATGGATGAAAGATATATCGAAGGGAGCGTAGCGAGAGGAGACTTATTATTTTCATAAAGCAAATACGGATAAATTCTCATAGCTTCATTTATCATCTCAATAAAAACTGTGATATAGAAAAATTGTTTACTACATTAAACAAACGGTTTAAAGTGCTTGATATGATTCTTCTCCCGCTCATTTCACAACATCTACAGATATTGAGGTGCCCAAAGAACGTCAAAGAATGCTTTTATCACCTGACCACAAACTGGACAGTCTCTGTAATACAAGTGGCATGTCTCACACAACACTAGATGGTGGCATTTAAGGAAGAGAACTACTCGTGGTTTCTTCTCACAGTGACGACACATTAGTTTCTTTTTCAAGTTTCTGTTTTCTTCCAGTAATTTTCTGTTCTTACTCCAATCTTAAATGGAATACATAATAATACAGTTAATTACAATTGAATTCATCAGACATTTACACTATTGTAAATGTTTTACACTAAAAAAGGAATGTTATTTCCATAGTAGCGGGAGGGTGTGAATAATTAAAAGAAACCCTCAATAGGGAGTGCAAAATTTCACATCAATGAGGATCGGCATCACTGCTCGAAAGATGCACTATGTGATTCTTGGTTATCGCATGTAAATATCCCATCCACTGAAGTTTGTTCAGAACATTAAGATGTTGCCAACGAATGAACTGTAATTTGTCTGCATTCTTTGTGGGTTTTTTTTTTCAAATTTACTCCGAGTGTTTTTTGGGAGGGAAAGTGACTATTCTATCAATAATAACGTTCCTATGGCATTTCTCAGAATCATGTATCATTTTACACAAATACAGCCCGCAATCATTCATATGCAATTCCAATAATTCGATGAGATTCTGATAAATCTTACAATCGCGGATCAATTAAGCCCATGAAATTTAAGTGTGCAAAATGTATCTGCAAAACCCGTCTTTATGAAACATTAATGTACATCAATTTGATGATTTGAAACTAATATCTTTCAGTTGTAATTTATAATATGCTGAATGTCCAAGGATTCATACTACGCACTACTTTCACACGAAGTAACTGTCTAATTGTAAGTGGAGGGAATAGCTTCCTGGTGTTTAACATACTTTCTCAGCAGTTACTTTCTCTTTATATAGTCATGTAAAGATTGTTTATCGAAAGACTAGGTTTAAATCGCTATGTTTATATGTGAAAGATAGTTGATGCATAAAATTGTCGACAATTTTTTTTTAACTTGTATTATTATATTATTTAATTGATTAGAACTAAATATTAAACGATGATTTAAGATATTCAGCTGTTCAATCTGCAGGTAACTATGAAATGAAAAATGACAAAATCTTACTGTTTGTTAGTTTATAATAGTCAGAAACCTGTAAAGATCGATTGGTTTTTCCTTCATTATTTGGCACATGTTCTTGCACCCTCGATTAATACTGATATGCGTCCAACAGTTTGTCCCAACATAAAATGCTACTAACTTTATCCCTCAGTTTACGATGTTAGGTCGGAGAAACAAGTTTGATATTTAAATATGTTGATAAAGAGTCAAGAATGAATTGAAGAATTTTTTTAATGGAGCTTAACGCACCTGTATTCAAAAACAAAGAAACGAACGTTTTAATACTGATGCTTATAATTCATTTTGATTAATATAAAATATTTTACTTATTGAACAGAATTAGAAAATTGTAATAAATGCCTGTAAGGATAGAATAATACTGCGATTGTGGGATAGCTGAAAACCTGGTCTGACAAAGGGGAAAGCTGTATATAACTTAATAAAATAGTTGGTTAACTTCAGTAGTTAGTGTTGGGGTCGTTTCAACCGCATTGCTGTCGTTTTACAGGCGTTCCTCGTAAATAACCAGTACTAGATCCATATTCTCTTCAAGAAACTGCAAACTTTCTAATATAAACAGAAATGGTCGCTAGCAGCGCTCGAACGCATGACACTCGATCTATGTGAGGTAAACGTGATTTCAAATCATCGGGTCTAACAACTCGACCACTGAGACTGACTACATACATGTATTTAAGTATATCCAGAGATGAGTACATTAGTATTCAGATTCTCATGGCAAAGAAATACTGGAACATACTGGGAACTACATCCGCACGAAATATTCATGAATATAGTTGAACGGTACTATACAATAATTTGTTACAATTATGACTAACAGCGAATGAATAGAGAAGTCTAAATAAGATTAATTTTACCTTCAATATTTGGCAAATGTACTTGCATCTCTAGATTAATATTAATGTGCATCGAAAGATTGATCCCCATATTATTTTTTTAACTTGGAGTTGTATCAAATTTTGCTAGCTGTATCTCTCAATGTTAGATATGTCGAAATAAATCACGTTTTTTCCTCCACTATTCGTTTAAATATATTAACGATTTTTTTTTTTTTTTGAACAATTGTATTATCACATTCCCATTGGCTTTTTTAAACAATAATAAACCTCCGTCGCACTATTTATCGTTTAAGTAAACTTTTTCTTATGGTTCTATCATGTCCCTAATAAATATGTTTACATTTTTGTGAGGTAATCTGGTAACGAGATATTTACAACAATTCAACGTCATCAAATTCATAGCATATCGAACAGTCTGGCGAACATTTGTGGCCATTTGGAAAATAACTGCAGTGCAGTCGTACTAAATTTCATGGAATTTGAGTGCATTCGGTGCAAATAAGTCTTTATATTGGTTAACAATATTAATTTTCGTGAAATGAATACAAGTGCTATGCATATTTTTAAAGAAAAAATTATAGAAAAAAAGAAGGTTTTCGAACATGCTTTTGTCTCTTATATTTACTGGATTGACATAATAACAGCTCCCGCAAACAAATCCAACATTTTTAAATACGTATAAAAGTAAAACGCATATATATACCTGTTGAATTTTGATGTTGTTTGCAATAACATAGATAAGATGTTTTGGTAAAGAATGTAAAATCTTCATTGCAATTTTAAACTGCATGGTCTTCGTACAATTAAGGTTTTACACAGCCATACACAATATATACCAATCACTCATTCCGTCGTTACAAATTGACGGGGACCACGTTTCTATATTTTCTGCACACTTTCCAAAGCAAAATTCCAGTATGACAGCCTTCAGGAATCAGTCATTTACTCGATAATAATGCAAATGTTTGAGAATTGTTTAACAATTGGCATTATCTTAAATATTTGATTGCATTAGATTTAGTTCCCTTTGCACGTCTATATTTTTATAAAAGTATCACTTTGTCTGTATATATAATGCGATATTGCTTCCTGGAATAAGAGAAGATACGTATATTTAATGTGGTATTGTATACCATTTAAATTTACAACTTTACTACAGGTGACCTACATGTGCGTCGAAAGAAAAAAACATGAATACAAAAGCGCGCCGAACGTAAAATACACTCAAGCAAGAAGACAGTATAAAAGTTAAAGAATACCCTGAAACAGAATCGAAAGTGCGTTACACTAGTCGGTATAAGAAAAAGGTAGTTTGAATTGCCCAAAATGCTTCACGTATTAAATAAACACGCTACTACAACAGTCACAATTATAAAATATATATAAGAATAAATAATATAATTTGGTAGATCTAAATAAGTGTGCTTTAATGACATTTTTAATTCTTAGTGTAACTGTTACAAACTATGTGGATAAAATTATTTCTACAGTATCTCTGCACTTTTAAAAAAAAAAGAATATTCTACTTTAGGATCCTCTTTAATTAACATTAATCTACTAGATATAGAAATGTGATTTGTAATCTATAATTATATAAGTGAATAGTGCATTTAATTTTAAATGAAGATAAGTTTTTTATCATGGGTAGTTTTGTTCGTTTTCCCGTTTGCCTATATATAGACACTATTTTCGGTTCAATCTTTATGACATTTAGTCGAAATAAAGTTTATCAGCTGGTAGTTCTTGTATTTTTCGAAATCCGTGTCACATAATTAAAATTTTATAGGACTTAAATATTGCGCAGCTAAATGTATGGGCATAGGCATCAACGTCTGATCAGTGAAAGTTCAACAGAAAATGTGGATGATGGAATATGTGACGAAAGACAACATTTTCAGAAAAGAGATGAATGTGAAAATTGTACACCCAATACTTTTCAAACCACCTTAGGATATCAGACTGGTCATAATGGAAACAACTGCTTAGAACCACCAACTGTGCATGAACCTCAAAGAGAATTAAATAAAATCTTTCAGAAACCAAGGCAACATCTTGAAGAGAGACAGAAGAGGTTACAAAACGAAAGAGATGATTTTACAAGACAGCTTTCTAATAACGATATGTTTGTCACGACAAATACAGAAATACCACCGTCTAATCAGACTGTAGACAATGCTACAAAATATACAAAGGTCGAAAAACGGAATGCTGGCTATTCGTGCACACAAACATCTGGTATGTATCCCAGAGACGACTATGCAAACTCGCATATTAAACAATACCCATTAACTTTTCGGACATGTGGCGATAATTCGCATTCGGAAAAAAGTCATGAAGTGTATCAGCAAGGTGAATTTCATGAGAATCATAAACCTTCATCTGCATCAATGTTTAAAGCGCCTGAAAAGGTAAAAGGCGGTCACATTTCTTGCACATGCAAAAACACGTCTGACACAGGAGGAGTCGGATCTGCTTGTCATATAGAGTCCGAAACAGGCAAAGTCGACCCCCGTCGGTATAGTAAAACTGAGGCAGAAGTAATTAATGATAAACACAGCAGTAGGTGTGAGAAAAAAACAGAAGCCCTTGGTGGTAGACAAATGAGCTTCAAAGTAAGAGATGAATATGAATGTCAACTTCAAGAGATTCTATGTCATAAAGCTATAAAACAAAAACTCGATGAAGATTATGCGGAAATTCAGAAACTGCGTAGAAATTATAGTAGCTTGAGGAAACTGTTTTTGGCACTGGCAATATTAAACATTATACTTATACTTTGTGTTGTGTCCGTCATGCCAGTGATACTTATTACCTTTAAACTGGCCAATAAACAAGACGACTCACCGAACGAAGATGATGGTCATGTATCATCTAGGGAATTATTGTCTGAGGCGGGCAAAGATATTGTTAAAGATAACGTTTTCTGTGTAAAATGTGACAGAATTAAAGAATCTTCCTTGTCTGATATTTTTACAAGAAAAGAACATAACAGATGCTGCATAGAAGATGTTGCCTCACTTGTTGAAAGAATAATGGAAAAGATAAAAGACGGTAAGTTTGATTTAACAGACCCTGATGTTCTTTTCCAAAAACATACAAGTAAATGTCCTTTGATTTCGATTTGTATAACTATATTTTTAACTTGATTTTGTTTTCATATTATTTCAGAAAATCAAAGACGGGGTGGCGGTTTACCAAACGTTGTTTTCGATCCATCATTAAATGGCTCACAAAAAGTAGCCTTACTGGGAGGTCAATTTGAGAAAAATTCAAAGCTTATAAACAAACTGCTGTCACGAAAACGTTCGGCTGTTCATTTGTCCGGAAAACGTGAGTTTAATTTGTGTTTATGTTTATATTAAATTTTGATTGGCGTTATATATATCTGTTTATTGCCCTTCCAGGAAATTTTCAGCCGTTTAGTTGGCCACTGATCCGTTACTAGAAATTGATATTAACAGACAAGCCGGTAATATACGCTAAGCATAACCCGTCATTTTACCTAACGCCGAAATGGTTCGAAATTTATAGGGTATGCAATACCTTCTCTGGTTACGAAACGTATTGGTTCGCGTACCAACGGAACATTGATTGAGAAGAAGAATGAAGTTTTGTATGGAGTCGTTAGAAAAACTATTTTAGGGATGTATAAGAAAATGATTTATTCACATTTCAAAGTACAAAACTGCATGCGTATAAACAGTCTTTCGCTTTTCAAAACAAGATTCAATAACCTATAGTATTGAGAAGTTGTTTCGTAACAACACAAAGTGACATTCAAAAATCATAAGAGCATGTGCAGGTCTGAATTTAAAATAAACCGAATCCTAACGGCTCGGGTAATATAAATCTAAGCAGTAAGATATCCCAAATACCACTTCAAAAAACCAAATAACATGTAATACAAGTGATGATGATTTCCTTATTCAAAATTTTATTTGTATAACTGCATGATTCAAGACAAACATCTCTTGTCAAGAACCTGTCCTTTAAAATAAACTGCATATTCTCCAACATTAAAACAGTGATACAAAGTAACATACTAGCAACTAATCAGTACAAAATTCAAAAAGTAAGCTATTGCTTTTGGTTATGACTTTTAAAGATTTCAGAGTAGCTATTTATTGATATTGCTAGAATTATATGATCTATTTCATATTCATCTAACATTAAACAAGCGTCCTTAGTGTAAAAACGTTCATAACTACTCTCAGTTATACCAACGTAAGAAGTAGAATTATGATTTCTATTACTTAGGTATAGGTCACCGACTAGAATGGCAACAGGATTTCAATACTGGACAACACCTTAGACGTCATGGTAACGATATGATAAAAGTAGAAAATGGCGGCGTTTATTTTGTGTACAGCTGTGTTCATTTCGAGGCTGGTTTCTGTAATTCGAATAAGTAAGTATAAAAACTATGTGGTCTGACTAAGAAGTAGTAATCATCTCTATATATTATTTTGTATCGTTATTACTTGCATTTGACGTCAGTTTAATTACATTTTTAATCTTCGCAATTTTACGGAAAAGATGCTGTCAAAATGGTCTCGTTTCTTTAGTATTTTCTGGTATCGTACATTTTAAGATACAGTAGGCGAAAATGACAATAGTATTCAGCCATAGTACTGTTAGATTAATGTTTCGTTACTGACATCAGCCAATCTTGAGTTTCCATTTGGTGTTTAAGAGTGACCTACTTCGGTGAGGATAGCTTTCTAGATTTTCTAAACAATACGTGCTAACTGGAATGAAGATGTACATATAAATATCTTACTGTTTGCAAAAAGAATGGTTTTTGATTTATTCCCAGTGGGATTGGATATCATATTTTGATACGGCGTGGAAAAATGGAGTTGCCAGTTGCCTCTGCTCAACACTCGTGTGTAAATGGTACGAACACCGAGCAGAATCTATCGTTACAACAAGTGGTAGACATTCCTGTTGACACGACAAGCGACATTTCATTACATATTAGAATTGCCTCCAACCATAATTTGATCTCCAAAAAACATCATCACTCTTTTGGATTGTTTGAGATATAGTCTTTTGCTTCGGATATGGCTTCCGTTTTCCTTTTTATCATAGTACAAGCATCCAGTTTCTTAACTCGAAAAGTACAATATCATAAGTCATTGTTACGTGATCTCATCTTGTTGAATACTTGTTCTTGTTAATTAAATTTAAAGTGTTATAAAGTAAACGCATGTTCCAGAACTGCAAATGTTTATTGGGGACCCTGGGATTTCTCAAAGGTGAAACTTCCAAGACCCCTGACAGACGCAGGTTGAAGAGATAGATGCAGATACAAGGGCACCCGGTTACCAGACTCAAGGTCTTTACGAACAGACCCATTGATTCTTTTATAGACCGATACACGCGATACTACCTCTGGGTTTCTAGCCAGTTTATCTCTAGATTGTTGGGAAAACTGAACAGCTTTTTGGTATATACATGTATATTTTGCAGATGAATTACACAATCATGTTTTGTAACAATTTCGTAGTGAGGTACAAACTGACGTTTGCATTGAAAGAACCTATGACTAAATGTAGAAGGGAATATTTTACATTTTACAGTTTTGCTGAAACATGTGTTACCTGCTTTATTATATATTATATCATAAAAATAAAATGCAGCAGAACAGAATCTGTGACATTTCGTGTCAATTTTCTTTCCCGTGTAAGAGTTTGTTCTACATGTAGTAGAAAGATATTCTTCGTACATGGTGTAAGAGTGATAGACACAATATGTATTTCATGTATAACGTGTAAGCTTTTGCAAATTAAGTCGAAGTAATAAGCATCTTGCAACACTTCACACTGTCCCCGTTTTTAATTCTTGTTCATGCTTGTCGATTGTCAATCTTATTAAGGCGCAATGTGAGTTAATGCTGAACCAGTGTTGTTGTTGTAACTGATACATGTTATGTCAGGCTGGTGAGTCAGTTTATCTTGACAAACATTTACATGATATGCTAATAAAGTCTCTAATCTACTCCTAGTTACAAAAAAATGACAAAATGATAAATACTAAGCACAGACGAAACAAAGTATTTAATTACGATGTTAAGTAGTAGTCATTTATGAAAAAGGAAACAGAAAAACATAAAGCATAAACACAATATACCAGTGACTAAAGGCTGATAAATTGTGTAATCAGGCCATTAGTCAAGAATCCTCTATACACTATTCTATGCTTTGGCAAACCGTGTTTCCCTATGCAAAATAAGTACATTAGTAGTAAGGGTTGGTGATATGGGGGAATTTATGGGGCAGTATGGCACCCTATGGCACCCTATGCACCCTATACACCTAATAGTGGCAGTATGGGGGATTTTTTATGGCAGGTGGTATGGCCCCGTGTATGGGTTTTATGGTTCGTATAGGTCCTTCTATGGGAATATGGGGAATTTATCGGGCAGTATGGGGAATGTTTATGGGGAATTTATGGGGCAGTATGGAGAATCCTATGAGGACCCTATTGGGGTCTGGTTTTGGCAGTATGGCACCCTAGAGCACCCTATGCACCGATATGTCGCAGTATGGCATGTAAATTTGCATGTGGTATGGTACCGAGAAGGGCCTCTATGGTACCGTATATGTCTATATCTATGTCTTTATGGACAGTCTGGTATCCTATAGGGGATTTGCATGTGGTATGGTACCGAGAAGGGCCTCTATGCAGTCTGGTACCTTATATGGGATTTGCATGTGTGATATGGTACCGATTGGGACACTATGGTATCCTTTGGAATTTGATATTATTAAATAATTTTATTGAATAATTAATTATCAACAAGAACATGTAAACAAATGATTTATTTTCCGAAAACAGATTTTGGTTTGTTTTCGGAAAATGTGATGTGCTGACGTCACTCGTTTAGTTCTAAATGGCGTTTACAACCCTTGATGCAATTAAGCCCCTATTATCAGTCTTTCTCTATGTTTGTTAATTATGACACAATTATGACAAAACAAGGAAAGATTCTCCTATAGAATGAGACCAAGATCAGGCATTTCTGTCGAGAATCAAATAAACTACGACACTGTAAATCGGCCATTTTCAAAACAGTTTTCACGCATTTTGCACCAATTTTTGACAAAGCTCCACGGCTATTTCAGAGAAGCTAAAATTTTGTTTCTGCATGTTTTCAACACGCGTACGTTTATATTTTCTTGTCCTATAAGCAATATTTTTTAAATCAACCAATGCCAGAGAAATTCAGCCTGAAAGTTGCAACAAAATTACGGCACCTGTCGCGGCTAAAGGAAGAGACCCCTGCCCAACTCGAGTCAAAAGATTTCATCCTTCGCGTTGAACGTAAATTATGGTAAATTTATTACAAAACAAGGAAGGTTTGCCCTTTCGAATGAGACCAGTTTCAAAGTTTTCCATCGCGAAATGAATAAATAATTTCAGATTGAAAAATGAGTCAAAATATCCGCCATTTTCCGACTTGATCTTGATCCAGGAGAATTCTAGACAAGCCAAAATTCAAATACTAGATGCATTCAATGCGCATATGTACAGTAGATCTTTTCCTCAAACAGATATTTTTTGTCTACAAGTGTTTTTGAAATACAGTCGCTGGAAGTTGGTCAGTCTTAATGGCATGCAAGATTTCTGCCATTTCCGTGTAAATACAACAGGTCTTTCAGAGAATATTTTAAAGTTTAAAAAAAGCCAAATTTTATGCCCTTCACGGACAGAAACAGAACTAACCTTTCATTGTGTACTCCAAGATTAATCCTGTAATGTCTTGACAACGTTTTAATTTCACATTTCTGTTGCTCAGCTGAACAAAACATAAATAACTGATGACGTCATTACGACATGTGTTATGCTTGAAATCGTTTTTATGTACCGATATAAAAGGTTAAAAATCTAGCATATTATCGCCCCGGTGTCCGTGGTGTAAAGGTTTATGTGCTCGCTTAACACGCGAGAGGTTCCAGGTTCAATCCCGGGAGAAGGTGGAACTCAAAAATGAAAAAAGTTAAATCTGTGTTCTTTCTGACTTACAATGGTAGAAGATAACTTAAAATACTAAAATTTCAGAATAAAAATGTACATCAGCATGAGAAAAAAAACACGTCTGATCAGGACGACAGACTGATTAATACTAAACTGTAAAAACTGTTATAAAAGCATAATACCTACATGTCACATGGGATGTCCGAACAGTATAAAAGAGGGTGAATCAGTGCAACTCGATGCATATCAGAAAAAATCTTCGGAGAGAGAGCACGTCAGTCGTCATAAAGAAATAAAAAGCAAAAATTAGGATCTAGAAAGAAAGATCTATGGCACTTACTTAGCGAGCCAGTCAGCCAGCCATCCCTGGCAGTCAGCTAGCCCAGCCAAACAAGCTAGCCAAGCCAGCCCGGCCAAGACAGCACAGCCCAGCTAACGAAGTAAGCCAGCCATGCCAGGTAGAAAGAAAGATCTATGGCACTTACTTAGCGTGCCAGACAGCCAGCCATCCCTGGCAGTCAGCTAGCCCAGCCAACCAAGCCAGACAAGCCACCCCGGCCAAGACAGCACAGCCCAGCTAACGAAGTAAGCCAACCATGCCAGGTAGAAAGAAAAATCTATGGCACTTATCTTAGCGTGCCAGACAGCCGGCCATCCCTGGCAGTCAGCTAGCCCAGCCAAACAAGCTAGCCAAGCCAGCCCGGCCAAGACAGCACAGCCCAGCTAACGAAGTAAGCCAGCCATGCCAGGAAGAAAGAAAGATCTATGTCACTTACTTAGTGTGTCAGACAGCCAGCCATCCCTGGCAGTCAGCTAGTCCAGCCAACCAAGCCAGACAAGCCAGCCCGGCCAAGACAGCACAGCCCAGCTAACGAAGTAAGCCAGCCATGCCAGGTAGAAAGAAAGATCTATGGCACTTACTTAGCGTGCCAAACAGCCAGCCATCCCTGGCAGTCAGCTAGCCCAGCCAACCAAGCCAGACAAGCCACCCCGGCCAAGACAGCACAGCCCAGCTAACGAAGTAAGCCAACCATGCCAGGTAGAAAGAAAGATCTATGGCACTTACTTAGCGTGCCAGACAGCCGGCCATCCCTGGCAGTCAGCTAGCCCAGCCAACCAAGCCAGACAAGCCACCCCGGCCAAGACAGCACAGCCCAGCTAACGAAGTAAGCCAACCATGCCAGGTAGAAAGAAAGATCTATGGCACTTACTTAGCGTGCCAGACAGCCGGCCATCCCTGGCAGTCAGCTAGCCCAGCCAAACAAGCTAGCCAAGCCAGCCCGGCCAAGACAGCACAGCCCAGCTAACGAAGTAAGCCAGCCATGCCAGGAAGAAAGAAAGATCTATGGCACTTACTTAGCGAGCCAGTCAGCCAGCCATCCCTGGCAGTCAGCTAGCCCAGCCAAACAAGCTAGCCAAGCCAGCCCGGCCAAGACAGCACAGCCCAGCTAACGAAGTAAGCCAGCCATGCCAGGAAGAAAGAAAGATCTATGTCACTTACTTAGTGTGTCAGACAGCCAGCCATCCCTGGCAGTCAGCTAGTCTAGCCAACCAAGCCAGACAAGCCACCCCGGCCAAGACAGCACAGCCCAGCTAACGAAGTAAGCCAGCCGTGCCAGGTAGAAAGAAAGATCTATGGCACTTACTTAGCGTGCCAGACAGCCAGCCATCCCTGGCAGTCAGCTAGCCCAGCCAACCAAGCCAGACAAGCCAGACAGCTAAGCCAACCAGACATCAGCAGCAGCAGCAGCAGCAGCAACAGCTGTCCAAGACAGAGGCAAACAAAGAGTCTGAGCCTGAGACCCAGCGCGAGGCCCGGCCTGAGGCACAGTCCAAGAAGACACCACACCCTTTGTTTAAAATAGCCGCCAGTCTCGAAAGTTCAAAACCCAGAGCCAAGTGTATGATGTTATGTTCAAGAAATACAGTCGTCCATTTGAGACCACACAGGTCCTATTTCATGATCTGGTGGAGGCACTGAAAGAGCAATGTCAGGTACAGTCAAGGGATCAAGTGCGAGTCTCAATTTACCATCTAGGGCTCAATTTTAAGTACCAGCAGTTTAAACAGCAGGGCCATGAACAACAACAACGGTTGCACCATCATCAGCAGGGCAAGACCACAAAATACTGCTTAGTATTTTCAAAGAGATGCAAGCCTTTAATGCCAACATGGTCCACTTCAATATCAACATAGTCAACATGGATACGTCGGTACAATAAGAACTGCTGAGTCTCCAGACAGGTGTCGTCCCAATTGATGTCGAGTAGAGGCACTCACGCCTTTTTATAAACAGAGAAGGGTATTTCCCCTGAGGAGTGTATAAAAGAGAGTGTATCTTGTGCTTGTCGTCAGTTGTCATCAGACAGCCGTCAGAAGTACAATATTTTACTTACCCAGTCATCAGACGTACCCAGTCATGAGACAGTCATCAGATAGACCTATGGAACTGGTACCTTACTCAGACACCAGCAGCAGTAGCGATGAAGAAAAAGAAGAAAAACTTAAGGAAGATAAAAAGTACAGACTCTCCCTGTCAAAAAAAAAGGAAACAAAAGTCCAAGACAAAGACCAAGACAGAGCTAGAGCCTGAGCCTGAGCCTGAGCCTGAAGCACTGTCCAAGAAGACACCACCCCCTTTGTTTGAGATAGAACCACGTACAATCCGACAGTCTCGAAAATTCAAAACACAGAGCCAGGTGTATGATGTCATGTTCAAGAAATACAGTCGTCCTTTTGAGACCACACAGATCTTATTTCATAAGCTGGTGGAAGCGCTGAAAGAACAATGCCAGATACAGTCGAGGGATCAAGTGCGAGTCTCTCTTTACCATCCAGGGTTAAATTTTGGCATTCACATCCCGTTTGATCATGCCGGGAACGTCACAGGGGACCGATTGCTGGACGAGTGTGAACGTGTGGTGCAGAGTAATCAAGACTTTAAGATCCATGATGGAGGCATGTCAGCTGAAATAACACACATCTCTATGCCGGAGGGGTCTGGAAAGGCCAGACGATCCATGCATCACGGGTCACACGTGAGTATTCAGCAGATGACCCGCCTCAAACGAAGTATCGTTACCATTGAGAACACCGACGACAGTATGTGTTTGGCTCGAGCGATTGTGGTGGGGATATGTCATGCGAACAAACAAGGCACGGCCGAATGGCGAAAACGATGGAGTCATATACGTGATTCCACGTCAGTCTTACAGAGGAGAGAAGCTCAAGCCTTACTGGATCGAGTGGGGATCGGATATGACCAGTCGTGTGGTGTGAATGAATACAAGACCATTCAAGACAGTTTGTATCCTGCCTATGTGATCAAGATCCATCCACAACATGCAAGAAGTGAATTATTATTTAAACCTCCGAGTATGACCCGAGGCATCAAGGTGATTCACGTGTACCACCATCACAATCATTTTGACTGTATCGTGTCCATGACAGGCTTTGCCGGAGTGAGCTATTATTGCGAATACTGCAATGTGGGTTATAACAACAAGGAAAACCACCGTTGTTCAAACATATGTATGTGCTATGCAACACAGATCTGCGAACAGTTCGGAAGAGGGATTTTCTGCGATACCTGTAGACGATGGTTCCGAAGCCCTATCTGCTATCAAAACCATAGGACACTTCAAGGAAAAGCCAAGAAGACCATCTGTCAATCCGTGTACAAATGCCCCCATTGTTCCCAGAAGGTCGTGAGTAACAAGCCTCATCTGTGTGCCGGCACGAAGAAATGTAAATTTTGTCAAAAGATTGTAATGCCTGACCACGATTGCTGCATCCCTACCTACCAGTCGCCAGAGAGAGGAAACAATTCATCACCCATGGTGCCGTTCATTTTCTACGATTTTGAATGCCGGTTTGATACGGGTGAACACATTCCGAATTTTTGTGTAGCCCAACGAGCCTGTGGAGACTGCATACGAAAGTCAGTGAGGGAACCTTGCCTCTGGTGTGATCAAATACCGGGGCAACGTGAAGCTGTGTTCAGAGGGGATCAGACCTTAGTTCAATTCTGCACATGGTTGTTTGACCCCATCCACCGTGGTGCAACCGCCATAGCGCACAATGCTCAAGGCTATGATGCTCAGTTCATTTTAAGACATGTGGTGAATAATGGCACAGAGAAACCAGAGACTATTATGAATGGAAGTAAGATCTTACTGATGAAAGTGTATGGACTTCGATTCATTGATTCACTCAGCTACTTGAGCATGCCGCTATCCGCCTTCCCTAAGACGTTTGGGCTCACAGAAATGGCAAAAGGCTGGTTTCCTTTCTGGGCCAACACGGCAGAGTTCCAGAACTACGTGGGATCCATGTTACCACTGCAGTACTATAAACCTGGTAGAATGAAACCTGAGCAGCGGAAGGTCTTCCTGGCATGGTACCAAGAACATAGCCAAGATGTTTTTGATTTTCAAAAGGAAATGGAATCCTACTGCCGATCAGATGTGGATATTTTAAGACGCGGATGCGGGGAGTTTCGCCAATTGTTTTATGGCAGTGATAACATAGATCCGTTCTCCGAAGCGACCACACTGGCCCAAGCCTGTAATAAAGCTTGGCGAAAGAACTCTATGCCTTCCAACAGTCTAGGGATCATACCGGATGGTGGCTATCCCACGAAGGTCAAGTATTCGATCAAAGCCATTCGCTGGATTCAGTTATTGGCTATCCAATGGGGTCGTTCTATACGTCATGCCCTCAATGGTGGAGAAGTGAAAATAGGACCCTACTTTGTAGATGGGTTCGATCCCGAACGCAACATGGTGTTTGAATTTTTGGGGTGCCTCTTTCACGGATGTCCTAGCTGTTACCCCAAAAGAGAAAAGGTGAACCCCTCACACTCAAAACGATGGCAGTGCTTTACCAGGAAACGGAGCAAAGGATCACGAATCTCATAAGACAAGGGTACGCCGTGTATTCACTTTGGGAATGTCAATTTGACAAGTACTGGAAAAATGATCCTGTTAACCAACCTGTGCTGGATCAGCTTTACCCCTACATGGACGAGATTCAACCTAGAGAGGCCTTGTATGGAGGTCGAACCAATGCCGTCCGGTTGTACTATGAGGTTACATCAAATCAAGAGATCAAGTATGCGGACATTTGTTCATTGTATCCGTATGTGAACAAGTACAGAGAGTACCCTCTGGGCCACCCACGCTTAATCAGTCAAGAAACCATTCAGGTGGAGTCAATTCGAGACTACCGTGGTTTGATTAAGTGTCAAGTGTTACCACCCCAAGATCTATGGATGCCTGTACTCCCGGTACATTGCAACCACAAGATGGTGTTTACGTTATGTCGCACCTGTGCAGAACAAGAATGCGGTGTGTGTACCCATACCGTATCAGACAGAGCCCTGGTAGGTACATGGACTTCTGTGGAATTACAGAAGGCGCTTAACAAAGGCTACCAGATCTTGGCTGTGTATCATGTGTGGCATTGGGACCAATGGAGCAGTGACGTTTACCAGCGGTACATTGACAAATACTTAAAAATGAAACAGGAAGCCAGCGGCTACCCGAATGGGGTTCAAACACCAGAAGAGGAAGCCACTTTCAAGCAAGAGTATTGGAAAGCGGAAGGGATACAACTGGAACAGGTCCACAAAAATCCCGGCAAAAGGGCTTTTGCGAAAACCATGCTCAACTGTCTGTGGGGAAAGAATGCCCAGAACAACATACTGCCCAAGACCGAGTATGTCGCTAGCCTCGAACGATACCAAGAATTATTGTCGGATCCTCAGATCAAGGTTCACCATGTGGAGATGTTTGATCATGACGAGTTCATCTTGGTGAATTTCACGGATCAGAGTGACAGATTTGAACCTCATAACTCTTCCAATGTGGTCGTCGCCTCCTTTGTAACAGCCTATGCTCGTTTAGAACTCTACGCCATGCTAGAACGCCTGGGCGATCGTGTCTTGTATTTTGATACAGACAGCTGTATGTACATTCACGACCCTGAACAGTACAACATTCCTATTGTGGACAGTCGACTAGGTCAGTGGACCGATGAGGTTCCAAACGGACACATTGTCAAGTTTGTCGGACTGGGGCCTAAGAACTATGGCTATGAATACATAGAAAATGGAGAAAGACACACCAACTGTAAAGTCAAAGGTATTACTCTGGATTACGATACCACAAACCTCGTCAATTTTGATGCCATGGTGAACTGTGTACAGGACCGTGAACACTATTCGTTGGTCGTGGATTATCCATCTCGCATCAAACGGCACCGGGACCGTAAAGTGACCAGTGAAAATCAGACCAAAACCTTTCGATCAGTGTATACCAAACGTGTGGTGGTGGAGGACTATAAGACGGTGCCTTACGGTTACGTTCATAATTCCTAGGGAGGAGGATAACCATGGCAGACGTATTACCTCCAGCTCTAGCACAGCGAGTGTTTCGTAATTTTGTAGAAGAACATGGATCTCTTTGTAACACATCATAGACTTTGAACTGTATAGAGCCGTATTAAGTTTTGTGTCGTTACGGGAATGCACCTTATCAGAGATGTTTGAACCCTTTAAAGGGGCCGTGAGCACGGGAGTAGCAGTTCAACTTAATCTGGAGGTCATTAATCTGATGGCATGGAAGTTGTATGTCGTCCATAACCCTCTCGTACAAGCGTGTCTCAAGGACTGGAACAAAGGAGGACAATGCTATTCACGCCTCTTGTCATTTGATGTTTTTGAAAGCCATTCAACGTCATGGCTGGGACAGGTATGTGGAGCAGCGTGATCACCTGACTCAACAGAGATAAAAATGGATCCAGTGGTGTTATGATATAGATAGTAGTACTTTCATTTCGCCGTCATGGAGCAGAGAAGCAGAAGCTTTTTCGACATGAAGCAGCGCAGAAGCAGACGCGTTTTCGAGGTGCCTTTCTACAGAAGAGTATCTATTTATGCTTTTAAAATGATAACACTCGCACAACACCGCGTGGATTATATTTCGTGGCTGTTGAAAGATGAAAAATTATGGGACGAATTTCAGGACACCCTTCGCTATATTCAAATCTGTGAAAGGGAAGTGTATCGACATATTCTACCTTGGACAGAGAAAGAGTGGCTCAGTGAAGTCGTGGATAACTCAAAACGTGATTGCTTTTTTTGACGAAGATTATAGACATAAAGATGTTTTTTAAAATGTACAAAACTATGATGATAATCTTATTACACTGTTATACTGTTATACTGTTGCAAAGATATTTTTATTTTTTTCAACCATGTGACATATGAAAATAAAAAAAGCGATTCAAAGCCATTGGGGTGTCATTATTCTTTTGTCCCTCATGGAGAACACATTACTGTTTCAGCACCCTTGTAATCTTTTTTATTTCAGGCTCTAGTGGGTCGGGAAAAACTCAATTTGTTAAACAGTTACTGGACTATAAGGAAGATCAATTTGATATCATTCCTGAGCAAGTGGTCTGGTGTTACAAAGAATGGCAATCCGCGTACGCTCTGCTGCAAGAAAGTTCACCTTCAATCAAATTTATCGAAGGCATTCCTGATGACGAAGAAGACCTGGTGAGTGATGTTTCGGTGCCTCATTTGGTTGTCTTTGACGATATGCTAGGCGATAAGGATGAAGAAAAAATCAAGTTGTGGTTCACACGAAAAGGACATCATCGGAATGCAAGTGTGATTTATATCACGCAAAACATGTTTCAACAATCGAAAGCCAGTCGTACTCTGAGTTTGAATGCCCATTATATGATTTTGTTTCAAAACACCAGAGACAAAGGTCAGATCAAAACGTGAGAGCGTCAGATTCAGTTACCCCATTTACTGGAGGCCTACCAAGATGCCATCTCGAGACCTTTGGGTATTTACTGATTGATTTTCATCCTAAAACACCAGACTCGTATCGGCTACGCACCGACCTGTTTCATCATTGGAGGACAGGGGAGGAACATGGGCCTGTGGTGTACACAGGATAAAAAGGGATGGACTGACATTCCATGGGTCATTCGTATCTGATTCGCCATGATGTACACACCAAGAACTGTGATTGAAAAATTGGAAGCACTCAGTCTGCAGCATGATCCTGCAGCTCGACAACAATTACTGAAAGCTGGCTTAGAAGAAATGATCCGATGGTTTACCCTGGCAGCCAGAGTGATTATGCAAAAGAAGATTCACTTGCCAAAACAAACGATGAACTTTATGGAAAAACATCGGGAGGCTATCACACAGTTAGCCGATAATCAGGTGGATGCCAATACAAAACGCCAACTCATTTTGAAACCAGGTGGTAGTGGATTTCTAGGTGGGGTCATGATTCGAAGTTTATTGCGCTGGGATGGACAAAAAACCGTGAGAAACTTTGGGAAGAAAATTCAGAAGAAATTTTCAAAGAAAAGAGCAAAGAAAAGAGCCTCTCCGAAAAAAAAGACCATCTCTGAATAAACAGAAAAAGTCCATAAAGATAGATGAGCGATTTGTGACCCAACGTCGAAAGAAAAAGGTACAGAGACTCTCGCCGACCCCTTCATCCTCTCCAACGATGAGAACCCCCATGAGAACACCCTTAGAAACACCCATTAGGACACCTATGAGAACCCCCTTGGATATGGCTCGATTTTCACCTCTCATCCATGGTTTTTAGGAGAATCTGAATGCCAAATCAATCAGTGCGATCTCCAAAAGCTGTATTGTTTAAAACACTGGTACACATCGTCATGGGTTTCATTTGGACGTTAGCTTCGGAGCAAGATGGTCAGCAGCAGAAAAACAAAGATCACCAAACGCAAAGAACCGTTGATTAAAAAACATGGTACCATGGTATTAGCTCTCGGACAAGCCTCTGCTCCCTTACGAAAGAAGATTCTGAAAGAAGCACCCAGGGAACTCATCCATTGCGTCGCAGAGTGTTGTCACAATGTTTTAAAAGGCAATGTACCCCTCTCAGAGGCTCAGAAACGCCAGTTACACCCCAAGCGTCAACAACTCCGTCTGATAGCGGACAAAAAAGTATCGATTCAAAAGAAAAAGAGGGTGTTAAATCAACAAGGAGGATTTCTACCCTTACTAGGCCTTTTAGCTCCTGCTTTGGCTCCTGCTTTGGCTCCTGTTATAGCACCTGTCTTAGGCAAGGTCATAAAAGGACTCCTACCTTTTTAAAAAAATATGAAGAAGATGGTCATTGTTCCCTACAAAATGCTAGAAGAGATACAGCAAAGGAAAGCAGAGGCACCACGACCGCGACTCCCACCCAGCCCCCAGGTCGTACACACCGTGGATTTACAGAAAGAGATGCAATCTGTACTACAGAGAAATGACCTGTCGGAGTCAGAGAAAGCTCAGTTGTATGGGGAAACGTTACAGAAATTTCAGAGGGCCCATAAGAAAGCCATACACCCTCAGAGTTCGCCTCAGACACTAGCAGCAGCAGCAACAGCAACAGCTGCTGCAGCAGCAGCACCACCACCACCACCGACTACAGAAGAAGAAGAAGAAGACCCCACCACGATTCAAAATCGTATCATGGCTAGCGTACCCGTCACGATGCAACGAAAAGCTAAATTACTTTTACACCTGCTTAAGAGTCATCCCAACATGGGCTGGGATCGTCAGGGTGTGTTACAATACCAAGATACACCCGTGGTAGGATCTAATGTCATTGATTTGGTCAATGATGTGCTACGCCATCGTAAAGGTTCGAAACCCAAAGGATGGGAAAAGTTTGCTCAGGGCCTTAAAGAGATCAATGTCCCTCAGGAAGTTGTGGGTAACAAAGAGCGATGGGGTTGGATACAGAGATCAGGCGTCGCCAATGAGGACAATTGGGGGGCGGAGGCCAATGAACCAGATTTCTCACTGATGACACCGCCTCAAACGGTTAAGAGACGACAGTATAAAACCATGACCCCCAGGCCTTTGATCTCAGACTGGGAAGCTTGGTGATGAAAATGAAACGGGAGGATCGTCTCCGTCGTATTTACTATGATGTTCAACATCCAGCTGCTTTTTCAGGGATAGGTACCTTGTACAAAGCAGCTCGAAAACAGGACAAATCTATCACCCTGAAACAAGTCCAGTCCTGGTTACAGCGACAGAAAACTTACACGTTACACAAACCGATTCGTCGTAAATTTGCAAGAAGAAAAACAGTGGTGGGAGGCATTGATCATCAGTGGCAAGCGGATTTAGCCGATTTACAGTCACTCAAGAAAGATAATGATCAGTATCGGTATTTACTCTGTGTCATTGATGTGTTTTCAAAATATGCCTGGGTAGTCCCTCTGTACAACAAAACAGGACAGAGTTTAATCAAAGCTTTCAAGTTCATCTTGAAAAAGCGAATACCACAGGCACTGCAAACGGATAAAGGATCTGAATTCAAAAACAAACAGTTTCAATCCTTTTTAAAAAACAAAGGACATTCACTTCTTCACCACTGAGAATCCAGAGACGAAAGCCAGTATAGTGGAACGATTTCAACACACCTTGAAAACACGGATGTGGAAATATTTTACGCATAAGAAGACCCGGAGGTACATTGATGTGTTGCAAGATTTGGTGGATGCTTACAATCACAGTTTCCATCGAAGCATTCAGACCACCCCGGCTTCGGTCACGACACAACAGTAGCCCGAAATTACCCAACACCTGTATGGATCCAAGACACGCAAAGCTAAACTCTCGGTCGACGTGGGAGATTTAGTGCGTATCAACAAGACTAAACGAACATTTGACAAAGGGTATCTACCCAATTGGACCACCGAGTTCTTTAAAATTATTCACATTCGTCACAGCTCACCACCTACAGTACAGCTCGAAGATCTTGCCGGAGAACGTATTGAAGGCTCTTTCTACCTGCCTGAAATTCAGCCGATAAAAGACTCGGACATTTATGAAATTGAATCAGTTCTCGGACGACGCTCTAGGAAAGAAGGCAGAAAAACAATCAAGGAAATCAAAGTGCATTGGGAAGGCTATCCAAAGAAATTTGACAGCTGGATTCCAGAATCCTATCTGATATAAAAACATGTCTCAGACATCGGATACGTTCAGTAGTGTAGAAGTTCAAGAAGAGAACACATGCTCCACCACCACCACCACTACCGTCAATAACAACAACAACAACAACAACAACACGAGAGCAGCGAAAAACAGAATCACTTTCTTTTCACAAATTATTGTGATTTATGCTATCATCGGTGTTGCCATTTTTCATCTGAGTTTTCAGTCGCCGGACAAAGAATTGTGGCTCGTGTTGTTAAGTAGCTCTCTGGGTTACATTCTACCGACACCAGGTTTGAAGTTTGTGAAACCCCCAAAGACGCTCGGATCATGAATTCGTTTTACATCACCGTGCTCAGTGACAGTTCCATGACTTTGTTTCCTCGCAATACGCAAAGTGAGTTTCGTACCAAATTGATGAAACCTATGGAACTCAATAAAGAGGAGTGGGAAATGGCTCTCGTCGAACTCATCATTCCCTCTCAAATTGTGAACATCACCGAACAGGAAGCGCATTTTGATATCATCACGACGGATCCAAGTTTAGGTAAAGAGTTTGCAAAAGTGATCAACAAATGCCAAAAACAAGCGAGTCAGTATATTGTGTCGCTCTGTTTCAAAGCCGGAGTGTATGCGACACCTGCTCACTTGATGGAGGAAATCGATAACGCCATTCAACAGACGCTGGGAGAGGTGTTTCATCAAAAAGGTATCGTGTTTCATCTCGCCTATTCCAAAGGAACGCAACGTGTGAAATTCAATGAGAAAAGTCGAGAGACGCATATTGGAGTCCTCTTCCACCCGAATCTCGCTCTCAAGTTAGGAGCAAAAACCAACGACTCGTCGGATATCTTCCCGCAACATCCTGATCCTTTTCCCTACGGGGTGGATCTCAATGTCGGATGCAATCATTTGTTTATTTATTCGGATCTGGCCGAATATACCCTCGTTGGAGACATCGAAGCCCCACTGTTAAGAGTCGTGCCGTTCACAGGAGGAAAAGGAGGAGGTCGTGTCAACCACCATCATCAAGAATTTGTCAACCTGCATTACGTCCCCATTGCCAAGTCCAAGTTTGATGAAATCGGTATCAATATAAGGAGCGATTTGGGACAACTGGTTCAGTTCGTCAGTGGCAAGTCAATGGTCAAGTTGCACTTTAGAAAAAAGTCAACCCTGCCTTTCTAAATGCATCCTGTGTATCGTGGTATACCGCGTCAGTATGGTCAAGGACTGGGAAGTATGTTCAAATCGGCCATCAAATCGGCGATCCCGTTGTTAATGCCAGCCGCCAAATCCGCATTGAATGCGTTGAAAAACGAAGGAATGAAAGCCGTCGGGGAAATGATCCTGACAAGAGAGAGCCCTGCTCGCGACTTGCAATCTCGGGCCAAGAAAGCTTTGACTTCCGTTGGAAAAGTAGCTGCCAGATCGTTAGGAACCACGCTGCTCAACAAGCTGTCAGGCACCAAGCCACCCACTAGGCCACCCACAAAAAAGAGACGCATAAACCTATCTCGTCAGTTGTCTTTGAGACGTCGCCGGAGGCAGCTGAAAAAAACAACAAGACAAAAACCACACCATAGTCGAGCTCTGGATATTTTTGATTAATCATTGGATTTAATCATTGGATTCATCATTTTGAATAATCATCATCATCATGCAACACGGTTCCTGCGAGTGTAGTAAATCGGAATTGGATGTGATATCGGTTCCACCTACCATGACGGCCATGCAAGATAGCCAGTGGACAGAACATTATCCTATATCAGCGCTGGACAATACGGCTCCAATTGAATTCATCATTCCGGCACAAACTGAAAAGTGGACAGATCTCAATCAGGCCTTCTTGTACTTGAAGGTCAAGGTCATCAAAGGCGATGGAACAGATTTAGCGGCTGACACACACGCTTCCGTGGTCAACAACTTGTTTCACAGTCTGTTCAGTAGTGTGGACCTGTATCTGAACAATAAACTGGTCAGCAATACCTCAGATACCTATCCATACAAGGCGTACCTGGAGAATTTACTGTCTTATGCGCCCCACGTGAAAACAACACCCTTGAAGCCGATGGAACTTTGGGTGAAGGATACAACAGGACACATGCAAAACAATGCTGCCGACGGTGGTAATGCTGGATTTGTCACACGACGAGCGAGCATTCATCAAAGCCGAAGTCTGGAACTGATTGGACGATTGCATCTAGACCTGTTCTTACAAGACAAATACCTACCTAACGGTATAGAGATACGACTCCGACTCAATAAGACCAGTCCAGAGTTCTGCGCAATTGCTCGAGAAGCTGTCAAAATCAAGTTTCTACAAGCCGGATTCAACGTTCGCACTGTCGACCTGCTTCCTGCGGTGGCCAACAATTTAAATAAGGCGATTGCTGAACAAAACATGAGAATCCCCATCCGACGAGCAGAGGTTAAAACCTTCACTATCTCTGGAGGTCAAAGATCCAAAATTGAAGATCATCTCTTCCAAGGACAGCTACCTAAACGCTTATTCATTGGCATGGTCAGAAATGCCTTCATGAACGGAACCTTAGCCAGCAACCCTCTTGATTTTCAGCATTTTGGACTGTCAAAAATAGAGGTCAGCGTTGATGGTAAAACCAACCGAGCTTACTATCCGAACTTTGCAGATGGAGATTGCTTAAGGTCCTACGTGGGCCTGCATCAAGCCCTTGGAGCTCTCGGTGTCAATCGGACCATGGGTCTCACAATGGCCGAGTATAAGGACGGCTACACACTGTGGGGGTTTGATCTGACGGCTGATCAAGGGAGTGAAGAAGGACAGCTCCATCCTATAAAAACGGGGAACCTACGCATAGAGCTTCAGTTTGCTGCAGCACTCGATCACCCGATCAACGTGCTCGTGTATGCTGAATACGACAATCAGATTGAAATCAACGGCATCAGAGAAGTGATCACGGACTATTAATCCTACGATTCATCATCATGGAAGAGAACTATGAGAAAACACTAGAAAAAGCCTATATGGAGGTCGTGTCTGTACCCTCTCCTGAGAAAAAGGCGAAGTATGACCAGAATCATTTTGACTACAATTTGGCTCAAATTCAAAGGGATTTAGAGACAGCCGTGATAGAGAACTTGCAGACATTGATCTATGTTATGGTTCACAAAGACTGCTCGGGATGTCAAATTTATCACCCGAGTCAACTGCAACACGTGCTCTGCATGGCCGACACAGACATCTGGGTGGAGTTATACAATGAGATTGCCCTCAAAGAACTGGATCTTCAAAAAGTCATCGCTCAGTGGTATCCCATGCTTTGTGAATATCAGTCCACCCCTGATGAGATCATTCGAGCGTACGAACTCTGGACAGATTTAAAGCAACAACACCAAAACCAAGAGTCAGTCTGGATCAACCAGTGGGCCGATCGGGTCAAAAAAAATGTGGAACTATGGATACGATTGAACTGCAACATATTCTGGATAAATCGATTATCTTGTCTCCTTTACATGCACTGGTGTTCCCTAAGGATCTTTTACCGAATCGAAAACCACCTCATGTGAAAGCTTATATTGTGAACACCCACAACTCGGATCAAGCCGGAGAACATTGGGTGGCTATCTCCTTCAAGGAAAATACAGCCATCTACTTTGATTCGTATGGACTACCTCCATTGGAAGACCATATTCAACCTTTCCTACAGAACAATACTAGACATTACTCAATGAATTCAATGAGACTTCAACATGGAAGAACACTCATGTGTGGTGTTTACTGTCTTTTTGTCTTGGACATGTTAGTCCGAGGTTGTGATCTGGATACAGTTCTCGCCACCCGATTTAGACCCAGACATTATTTTGACAATGATAAAACAGTAGCACGGTGGTTTAGACAATGTTATGGACGATTGTACAGGCAAGCAACACAGCTGCCAAAAACACCTCCGTGGCAGTGCTGTACCACAGAGGGTGGAACCATACATGGTAGTGATGCTTATTCTTTCAAATATCTCGTTTTGCGTAATGGCTTTTATCGTGATTTATAAAAATGTATTCATCATGCATATGTTCTTGTTTCAATACTTGTTTCAATACTTGTTTCAATACTTGTTTCAATACTTGTTTCAATACTTGTTTCAATACTTGTTCATACTGTTTCAATACTTGTTCATACTGTTTCAATACTTGTTCTTGTTCATAATTAATTATTCAATAAAAGACATCAAAACAAAAATGTGTTTTGTCTTCTTTTTCACCTTGTGTTCTCCTAGGTAAAATACTACACATAGGTCTCTATGGGAATATTCCAATAGGGGGTCCTATAGTACCTATAGGGCCCCTACCAGCCCTCACCTTCGTTGATGTCTGGTGCCCTGTGTATCCCCATATTCCCATAGAAGGACCTATACGAACCATTAAACCCATACACGGGATCATACCACCTGCCATAAAAATCCCCCATACTGCCACTATTAGGTGCATAGGGTGCATAGGCTGCCATAGGGTGCCATACTGCCCCATAAATTCCCCCATATCACCAACCCTTACTACTTACATTTGTACTTAAATAATCAATTATACCCATTTAGTCTTCTTTTTTCTCGAGAGATAAAACCATTTACAACAGGGCAGTTTTCCTAGTCATCGTTCATGTGAAGGCATAGTAGTAGAACTCTATCCTCCGTAAGATTGAGCCATATTTCTAAGTCGGTAGCAGGGATCGAGCCCATGACCCTCAGTCAATGGGAGGTTGCATTGATTTCAAGCATCGACCACGGTGGCTGACACTACTTAGTCAACATTTAATACGAAACATTACATTTTCAGCAATATGATATAATGACCAAGTCAGTAAGCACTACATACGATGCATTAGTCTAATAGAATGACTTACTCAACATGCATTACGATGCCAAATACTCAACTTGTCAAAAATGCGCATGTGAATATTGACACCTTCTATAGTTCACTTATTTTACCACATAAAGGAATGTTGTATGGCTGGTCTTTGACCTCTATCTTTAATCTTGACCTTAGGCCTTCGCCGTTCGGACATGAGTACTTCATAATTTCGACAAACACTTTGGAATTTCCTTCAAAGGAGATGTTGCCTCATGACTTTTGACCCCAAAGTGAAACATGTGCACATTCTCTCGAAGACATGAACATTTGACTCAATTTTCACGACGGTGAGATATGGATCGGAGAAGTATTCAAGATTGATCATGGTCTCACCTTATAACATAATTTGAGCGACGGGCCTCAAGAAAAGTAACTGACCCTTAAGGATCAACTTTGGGTTTGAGGGGTATAATGAAGCCCTGTAAATCAATCTAAACATGATGTACAGATAACTGACACGAGCCATGCAACAAATGTTTAGAGCACAATGTCATCCTCACAACAATGCAACATCTTTGTTATTTATGGTTGGTTTAAATCTTGTCTCTACATGTTGCATGTTTAATGACAGAATATATCTTATTACTGCAGGTGCAAACTTTTAATCGTTCCGTGCGCATTTTCTAAAAATGAATCTTTATTCTTGAAATTTAACGGTTTTTGGTATCCTTGATATTAATACAAGCAGATCGTTATTTTTATTTCAACTCCTAGCGTACTTTCACATATTTGTTGGAAGTTAGATCATCTAATTGCTTAACGATATCGCCGTATCAATATCGGTTCGGGTTTGGCATTGCATGAAATAGCACTCGTGGGTCTCCCTGTGACAAAACCAATTAGTAAACTATATAGCAATTTAATTTTATATTGCATACCTGTCTTATTAAATATGAAAGAGGGTGATGTTGGAGAAATATGAGGGAATGTGGTATGAGAAGGCCCAATTTAAAAAGAAATAAAGAAGCACCGAACCTTGAAAAACGCAAACGTTGGCGTCTTTTGTGTGTTGCAAAATACGCTTAATAGTGAGTCACTGTAAGAAACAGTTTACAGTTCAATACGCTTATGAATTAATGCCAAGGAAAACTGCGTTGTATCACTTTCCTGTATGCATATAAAACCTTGACATATATACCGAGTATCAAAATATACCTTTCTTATCAGGTCAAACAGTGGTGCTTGCAAAATTCAGATGATCTAATTTAATATACATTTCATCCAATCTCGATATACATGCATTACATTGCATGAACACAAATCTATATCATAGAAAAAATACATAACATCATTTTTTTTTAAATAATTAAACACTATTCAAGTTATGATAAATATTTCAATACAATTAATTAAGTGATATGTTTATGTATTGCAATATTCTAATAAAACCTGTATCACAAAATGTGCTCTCGTATGAGTTAACACAGTGGCATTCACCGGGCTATTGTAGCATTGTCTTCATCCGGGAGATCAATTAGGACAACTTAATCACTGCTGAATGAGACGTGCCTATAAACAGAATAAATTTTGAAGATTTTACCGGGCGAGTTTATGGAAAGTTACAACACCTACGTGCTAGCCGTATTAAATATCATGAAGCTTTGCATGAGTCATACACTATTTACAAACAGTGCAAAAACTGGGTATGATATTAAACACCTGGAGAATACTGTCGTTTGTCAGTGTATTATTATCATAATGTACAAATATAACAGTACCATTATCATTATTATAATTGGTGTTATCATTTATTTTTACTATTGTTGGTGATGTCGCATGACCCGTGTTAATGCTTATCTAGAAAACAAGTTTTAATCATTCCTACTTCGTAATAGTGAAAGCGGTTTGAAACATGTGTTTCTACCTTTACATGACGGAAATCATTTCAAAAAAAAAAATGCTCTCATTTCATTATATTGCAATAATTTACCGAAATCTCAGTGGCTGCACATATAGTAACTTTAGCAGGTTCGTTGCAAAAAGTGCTACAGCATTGTGCGTAAATTTAGACATTCAAACGTACTATAAACCTATTAAATTACGTGCGATACCACCTGCGGTTTTATTATCAGAAAATGACATGCAAATATAAAGAATATCAGCTGTCTGCACAATAAACAAGGTCATCTTTTATTACATTTTGTTAAATAAGACTGTCACCATTTGAACGCTATCCTTTTAATCGCAACAGCATATTAATATTGAATTACTGTTTGCATACAAATCTTAATTTAGATCTACTGAGTACAAGTGAATACAATTGTTCGATACAATGTACTAAGTGTGTCGCTCTTTTTTATGTTCTGCTTGACGACAACAAAACAGCCCTGAAGCATTATAGTGCGGGCTATTCCTGATACATTTGTTGCAATGTCTTCGAAACTCTGAACTGAACTTAACTTATGCAGAACGAAATTAAATACTTATCTGTTGATGATAAGAATATTACTGCTGATATAAAAGAATAATAATTCGTTAAGAACACGAGCTGTTTGAAACCTATTGTAAAAGACTCATGAGAACTTTGGATGCCAAATTGTTTCAGCTCTCATATTGCAAAGAGAGATATCTTTCCGACGAATCTGACCGTTATATGTTTGAAAACATCCTAACATTGCTTAAACTACATATAGCGCAGTATTTTGTTTTAATGATACATTTGTATTGCAAAAATTTAAAAGACTGTCTGACAATGATGTATCGTGAAAGAGCGACCAAAATACGAAAGACATGCATAAATGTAATTTCAACATTGTTATTTGCATATTTATAGAACCCAATTCTCCCCGTAAATTTGTTATACTTTATATGCTAGAAGTCCTAAACCCCTATCAGTTTAAAAAAAAAAACTAAAAATATACGCAATTAAGAATGACAAAGCAATAACTTCAAATAAACAATACTTGAACCTTAAAAACTCCCCCCTGGATGAGTTCACTACAACTGATAATCAATTAATCATTCAAGCCAAATTGATAACTGATAAAACAGTTTACAACCTTTCGAAAACAACTTGTAAAGTCGGCCCAGCTCAGCACAAACCTTTTTTTCATTCAGTTGTAACTGTGGACTTCGTAACTAATATAACATTTAATTTAATATTACAGGGTTAAATCATGACCATACTGACTCGGTTTGATTATTAGGGGCTTTCATATAAATATTTACTTTGCCTTAATAGAGTCTTGCCAAAAAATAATCTGCAAACGTGAAGAGTTTAAACCAAACGTAAAATCCTTTACGCTTTAGGACAGTATAACCTTGAAGGTTTGTTAAATACACTTAACACTTAACAACCCATTGTACCCGATATAGCCACCCAATGCAGGAAGGTTTTTGTGGTTAAAGATTTATTTGCTAAAGTTTACAAACATATTGATCCTATCCAGGTAGCGAGGCGACCCGGGCATTGCGGTTTTCATGTGTGGTTTATCTAGTGCCCTCATTATTGATGTATATTATGTCAGTCGATAACATAACACTCAGGAACATAACATGTATATATCATCTACATGTTTCATTTACAGATAAACAAATAAACTTTTCAAACCGTGATCAATCGTTTATTTCCATACGAAAACACAAATGTAAGTTCAAAGTTGCTATTCCTGTAACGGATATTTCGTTTACTTTTTTAATATTTTTTATGGAGGGGACAGGGGTGGGGAGGGGGGCAGAGGTAATTCAAACATGTTATTAAGGCTTTATTTTTTATCTTATATATTTCTAGTACATGTGTGCGTTCTATTATTCATGCTATTCCTTTCTATCCCTTCTATAAGGAAGGGCTTTCAATTTGCCAAATAATATATAATTATATAGGAGGTATCATACTGAGCAAGAAAATCATCAAATTGTTAGCTCAAAAGTATATATTTTATTTCTACTAGTATACCATTGCATTTAGTAGGCATTTTTTAAGCTGGGTGTACTACTAAGTAGCCTAAAAGCTGAAAGCACATGAATTTAAATATGTCGTCACCAAACCTCACACTTCTGCTCAAAATTTACAGCAATACCGATAAAAAGAGCGAAATTAAACTGAAATATTCATTTATATGCATTTGCAGTTTTAAGGTGATAAGTAGCTAAATCTCCAAGGTTGCATTCCGAACATTCTGTGGACAAGAAAGGCAATTTTTCGATACATGTACATTTCCTTTTTGATAAATGTATTTATTTTCTTACGTAAAATTTGGAGTAAATGAAAGCTATATATTATATGTGATCAAATTCCCCGCAATGGCACTTTGTCACATATTAATGGTTATAGTTGGCTATGGCGGTACACGTATGTCACAGGAAAAAGACTGTAAGCTGCACAATCTTCCTATGCTTCATGAAATCTAGACAACAGAAATAACCTAGTTTAAAGGGGCTTTACACTGCTATATTTTGATGGATAAAATTGTGTCATGTACATATTTATGATGATTGTTTGTGCTAATATTCAGTGCAGTCCTTTGAAAACTGGAGGAGTTTGCTTATCAAACTATCTATGCTGTATGAAATTCATGCAATAGAAAAGGGGCTTAACTCTGCAACACCTTGATGAATACAAGTAAAATTTGTGTCTTGCACATCTTCTATTCAATGTGATAATGTGTACAAACATTTACTGCAACTCTTAAAAAATGAATGAAGAGTTCGCTCCAGAAACTACCTATATCGTAACAGTAGTAGACTGACCTACCGACAGGGCGATTCCAGTATACCCCCGAAAAAATCGTTCTGCGGGGATATAATACTTTGCTAGTTCTAAAGGTATATTCCTTTAATGTTATATTACCCGTCAAAATTTCCATATTTTATAATGGTCAAGAACAAAGCTGAAAGCCTAATAAACGCTTTTGAAACATCATAAACTTAAGTGTTATGCCGAGTTATTTGATATAAATTCAAATGTACGTAATAGAAAGGGTGGAAACAACAAGATTTTAGCTGATTTTCTCTTTATTCAATTGGAATAAAACTGTGATATAAATTCACATATTGTTGTTATAACTTTGACAATGGTCATTTTCGTAGTAGTATAAGTAAATTATTGATGTATTTCTTATGATGGCCACTTTGAAGGGTATACCCCTTACATGTAGCAATATTCCTACGTAAGCGACTTTAATTAGTATGTAAAGAAAACCCAACAACTGAAAGAATGACTCAAAAACACAACATTCATTTTAGTTTGTTTCTGACAAGAAAACGAAGATCGGGGAACCCGTATTCGACAAGTTGCCAAGTCAAAGGAAGTAAAAAATTGCACAATAGTTGTACTTTAAGCATCAGATGTCACAAAACTAGTTAAACCAATTACGTGGTTCTGACATAACGAGTACCATCTATTTTTGTTGAACAATAGCAGAGTTGAAAATACAAATCTGCTATAAAAGAAGGTTGTTTACTAGCTGTCAAAAAGAATTTGAAATATCTGTGGTGGTTTTTTAAAGATTAGATAATTATTATCTCTATAGATTATCAGAGATAGTATGTTAATGATACTAATTAGCAAATTAGGTAACCAGGAATTCTAAATAGGTTCCCTATCTATGTCATAAACTTAAAAAGGCGTTTACGTCAGTATTTTGTTTGTTTTGTTTTTTTTTGTATAATACAATAACAACCATTTTTGCAGTGCACAGCAAATTTTCCCATTTGTTGATACTGAACGATTACCTGTCATTGAAAGGAATGCGAGTTTTAGAGTCGGTTGAATATTGAAATGCAAAAAGTCATCCGGAAATATAAAAATCAGTTGACTTTCTTCGATAAAAGGAGAAATGAAAAAGACCTATTCTGGAAAAAATGAAAACTTAATGGCAGGCAAGTATTTCGAGGTGTCGCCCTTTAAAACCATTCAATAAATTGAAAATAAAAGGGTTTTAAATACATGTACAGTGTAAAATATGCAAAACGAGCGTAACATTTCTGTTTCAATCCATTCTAATTAAGGCTCTACTTTCTAAAATATCATAACGTATCACGAAGAAATGAGCGCTAAATACATGTGCAGAGTATGCACTAGCAACAAGACAAACAGAAAAATAATATACAGAGAAATTAAAGCCGTACGTGATGACAAATCAGACAGGAGGGAAGCTCAAAGGTTGGTTTGAGACAGAAATATCCCGCGCACGTCTCCTGGTGTTAACGATAGACTTTATTTGAAAATTGAGGGCATATTAAGAGTTTTGCATTTCTATTTTCTACACTTAAAAAAGTCACAAAGAAGGGTAGCTAGAATCTTTCCATGGCTAAATCAAAATAAAGTTAATGAACTCTTTGTTTATGATTATTTTGTAGCAAAAAGAAGCGTGTATCAGTTGACACTGGCTCTTTTCTTTTCTTTTAAGCTGACAGTCAGAGATTTTCTTTTGTAGTAAATACAAATAAATATCTATCTATCTTCAAAATATATCTTCCAGATGTGGCACTTCCTTATTTTTTAGAGATGGCATTCCATATAACAGTCACAATAACTATATGTAGATTGACAACTGAAGATAAAGTGTTGGTTCATTTTTTTAAGTCATATGAGGGATTCAGCGAAGCCGGAAGTTACAACTCTGTCTCAATTGGCTGATTTAAAGGGATAATCTTCGACGTTGAAAAAGTAAACTGTCTGGAAATTTGAATCAGGTAAAGCTTCCCCTTCGATTAAAGCATGATTCAGAAAAATT